>SIXB01000344.1:0-76078 GCA_007018985.1 Anopheles bwambae
GCGGACATACTGGAAAAGTGTGACTTTTCGCTGTTCTGGTCGCGGCTCGCCAAGCACCCGGAGAACTATCAGAAGATCAGCGGCTTCCACGATTCGATCCGCAAGTTCGTGTGTCACGTCGTCGGCATCACCTTCCAGACGATCGAGCGCGGCTACCTGATGCAGCTGCTGGGCAACGTGGAGGAGAAGGTGCTGCTGTCCTGGCTGAAGCGGTACGGCTGGAAGGAGGAGGGCGGACTGGTCACGATCGCCACCCAGGAGGACAACATCAAGACGAAGCACATTACCGAGAAGATCGAGTTCGACAATCTGGCACCGCTGATGGCCAACTGCCTGTAAGCTTTGATGGGAAGATGGGCGAAAGTGTAAGCCAGCTCTCGGGTGAATGAGAAATAAATTACTACACGGTGGTACCACACTTCTACTCGTACAACTGGTGAAACTCTTTCTTGCCCAGCATTATGAAAAGAACCATACCGTTGGTGAATTGTGTTCGTTTATTTAATCCTACTTCAACTAAACAGCTTAAATGCTAAATAAAAGCGCGATTGTTGCCCCCTTTCCCTCCACTACTCAATCTCGATTACCGCTCCCACCTTCGTGAACGCTTCCTTTAGCTTTTCCGCCTCCTCCTTCGGTATGTCCTCCTTCACGACGGTCGGCGCACTCTCGACGAACTTCTTCGCCTGCACCAGATTCATGCCCTCGAGCAGGTTCTTCACCTCCTTGATCAGGGCCACCTTCTGCTTCTCGTCGAACTTGACCAGCTTCACCTTGAACGTCGTCTTCACCACCTTCGGGGCGGCTTCCTCCTCGTCGGCCGCTGCCGCCGCCCCCGGTGCCGGACCGCCCGCGAACGCACCGAACCCGGCCGGCATCATGGCGGTGTCGGGCAGGTTCAGCTTGCGCTTCAGCAGCGCACTCAGCTCGGACACCTCCAGCAGGTTCAGCGTGGCGATGCTGTCGACGATGGCCGCGAGCTTCGGATCGGCCGGCTTGTCCGTTCCCTCCGGCACCGGTATCGTGAGCTTTGCCGATGATCCTCCGGCCGACGCAGCCGCGGCTTCCGCCTGCCGCACGACGCCGGTCGTGATGGGGCGCGCGAACGGACCGACGCGGGCTAGCTGGCACACCGTCCTTAGGGCAATCATTTTGGCGTTCGGTTGTGGCGGGATTGTGAAATCTGCGAGACGGAAAATAGCAAAACCTTGCTTGCCCAATTTTTCTCACCACACAGCATGCGGCAACACGGCTGGTTCGTGTGTTGTGACAGCTGTGACGTAACAGCGGTACAGTGCTGCCAGTGCGATTTTAACGAAGGATTGTTTCGCTACCGGTTCGGGGAATTTCGACCGCATTTAATTTATTTTCAATAAAATCACTCAAAATTTGCTTTTTCCACATATATACACATTTGTAGAAGATAAATAAATTTATTTTGTATTGAAACAATGCATTTGAGCGATAAAAACATTTTATAAACACATTTTCGTTATGCTGTTTCGCTGTCAAACGGACGAAATGCAACCGTTTCGAACCGGTTGAAATTCAAAGCAAACTGCAACTGTCAAACACCGCAACGGATTTCCACAGCGCGTTTGTTGTTTGCTGCGCCATCCCAACAGTGAAGGGGTCGCAATTTTTAGCTTGTTTCAGTGTAAATATCACGAATTAAACTATTTCGCGGCACAGCAACGGCTGTAAACAGTGAACAGACAAAGCATTCCTGTGTGAAAGTGTTCAAATTAATATCGTAAAACAAGCTTCGGTTGGGGGTTTCCCAGGCTTCCTTGCTTTGATGACGCTCGCCCAACTTGGCGTCTGTTGATATCGTTGTTGACGGTACCAGCCTAACCCTGCAAAGGAACCACAAGCACAGCATGAGCTCGAAAGGGAAGCGATCCTCTGTAAGTGTGAAAATCGGTGAAATCAAGAAGGGAAATAATAAACATAAAATGTTTGTGTTGCAGATCCTGAAGAAACAGCACTCCGTGCCCGATTCCGTGGGGCGTAATGATCCTAAAGCTTCGTCATCCGCCACCGGTTACAAAAGCCTTAGAAAAATAGAATTTAACCGTAAAAAATCAGTCAAGTAAGCAGTCGAAAAGCAGTGTAATCTTATCATTGTGGTAGCCTAATTTACTTTTATTTTATTTTTTAAGGGAATTTATTGTCGGTGAAGATGTGGATACCATCTGGGGCAATTCGTACGAGGTGTCCACCGATGGCACACCTTCCAGTGGGCTCGAGGACGCTACACTAGGCAACAACAGTAACTGCCGCGACGAGCAGAACAAGGAAAACCGTTCCACAAATCAGCTCCCCTCGGTGGACGACTCGTTGCGGGGCGGTACGATCAACGCCACCAACACGAGCTGGGACCTGTCGATCACGCTGGCCGATGACGAGCGGCGAAAGCTGCGCAGCGACACGTCGGCCGTATTTTCGCAAAGCCTCAACACCACGGAACGGCTGCTGGTGGAACCGTTCCCTGCGCCCCAGCAGCAGCCAACCGCCACCAGCAAGGTTAAGCTAAAGCTGAACGGTCTGTCGGTCGATGAGGGTGAGGTGCAGGCGATGGACATTAGCCCGATCAAGCCGGGCGTAAACCCGTCGCCCACCAAATCCCCCCGCAAGATGATCTACACCTTCCCGAAGCAGGCCATGTTTGTAGAAATTAACGACGTGCCACCGGGTGGAGCGAAACGTTCCACCGTCCAGCCGGATGAGCAGAAAACACCGAGCCGACCAGCCTGGCGCACCGGGGGGTCATCATTTGGCAAGGGGGCGGATCAAACGACACTGCGCGGTACCTCGTCGTACAGCGCGTCCGAAACGTGGAACTCCCATCCGCACGCCCTGTACCAGGGGCTGCTGGGGCAAACGCGCGCGAGCGGTGAGCTGCTGGCGAACGTTAGCTCCGACGTGGACACGACGATTGCGCTCACGAACGCCATGACGCAGGTGCTGCAGTCCTGCTCGAACGAATCGATCCAGAAAGCCACCAACATGGAGCTGGACGAGTCGACCACAACGCTGCCCTCGAACGCGCTCGCCCGTGCCCGGCCCTCGTTTTTGCCCTCCCAGCAACGCCCGGCGGAGGAAGAAGACGAGTCACCGGAAGCAGTAGTACGAACGCCACCGAACGGCAGACAGGGCGGGGTGTGGGAGGAGACCAAATCGGCCGACATCTCTTCGCCGGTGGAAGGTCACGCGCAGCGGGCGAGCTTGTCGCTGGAAAATATTTCCATCCTAGCCGAACCAAAGCAACCGGAGGAGAAGCAGCAGGATCGGTTAACGCAGCAACCGGATGGGGAGAAATCTTCTTCTTGCTCTACGGTGGAAGCAAACGGCAACGGGTTAATGATCGATTTTGGACTCTCCTCGTTAAGTCTGAAGCTGGGGCCAAGCTCGCCCGAGATGCCGGTAGTTACCAAGCCACGGATTTTACGCCCCACGCTACCCGCCAGCTTGCTGGAAAGCGCCACCAAGCAGAGCGAGCCTGCCAAATCGGATGCTGCCGATGGGTACGATCGTAGTCGCTCGATAAAGCACACGCCCAGGATGATGTTGAGCCGCCAGAAAACGGTGGTCGATGAGGAAGACGAAAGTGTTGCGATTGGAACGAAATCTATGGATATCTCAACCGCCAGCGGGCATGCCAGCAAATCTTCTTTTGCGCCGACCCTCTCCCGAAGGACCGTTGGTATGGAGGAGTCACCGAAGCAAGACTATCGGGCAACTGTTTTCCACTCAAACGATATTGTTATTGATCGAGTGGAGGAGATGAAAGCAGCCGACCGAGCAACGATCGTGTGCGATGAGAAGATGGAACTAACTGGCAGCACACACACCCACGCCGGTCGTCCCACGCTCTACGACCCGCAACCGATAGTGGAAGAAACGGCACCACCCAAGCACCCGACGACGGTTGAGCGAATGAAACGGGGCACTGTCCACAGTGCGGTTGTGATCGACGAGTCCGACTGCTCGCCCCACTCGCCGCAGACAGCGCTGGCAAACTATCGGCGCACCGTTTACCCGCTGGACGGCATGAGGGAGGAGGAGAACGACACGGCGATTGTACCTGGGCCGTGCAGCAAGCTTACCCGCAAAACGGTCACGCCCAACGACGACATGGTGCTGGACGTGTGTGCCACACCGAACGGGAGGTCGGGCGCAGACGCTTCCATTTCGTGCATCGTTTACGGGCGCAACGTGGACGAGCTGTCGATACAGGCGATCAACAGGAGCAACGCGGTCGGTGTGCACCTTGCACGCGCCACAACCTTCCAGTCGCAGGTGTGCGAAGAATCGGCTTCGGTGCAGATTGTGCGCGATCGGCCAACGCTGATGCAGGTGGAAAATATGGCCCTCGAAGATGGTGGTGCGTGGGTCCCGCGCCCACAACGATTGACAACGCACGTGCTGCACGCGATGGAAGAGGATGATTCGGCCGATGCGATTCGGGAGAAGGAAAGCGATCGCGTGCCGTCCACCAAGGCGCGGAAGAGCAACTTTAATGCGGAAGGAATGGAACTTACTTTGATGGAGGAAACGAACGTAAACGCACACCAGGAGGAGAAGGTGGAAGAACGATTTACAACACAGCACGACGCGGAGGAGGCGGTAGTAATGGATGAAAGTGTCGTGGAAGAGAACGTGCAGCCTTACGAACGTCATCCTCAGCCCCACGGTGAAGAAAGAAAGGCAGACATTGTTCGACAGCAGTCACGAATTCCACGACTGACCACACACGCACGGGAGGATATGGAGGGTATCATACAGCGCGCAGAGGAACCGGTGCGAGTGAAACCGAGACACTCCATCTACGAGCGCGAAGACATGGACGTTACAAAGCTCGATTGCGATGCCGCACACCCCGATAGTGAGACGATCGTGCAAGGCTTGCAAGTGGAAGAGGATAAAGAGTCCGTCTTAGCAACGGAACTGAAACTCCTGCCAAAATCACGACTCTCCATCTACGAGCAGGAAGATATGAACGCTACCAACATTTGCGAAGATGATCCACCCGTTGAATCTTCTCACACTGTGCCGCAGAGCATCATGGTGCCGTCCCTCGAGCCAACCGACGGCAACAGTTTTCGGATGGATCTAACCGACCCGGAAAGCCACGTTCAATCGGAATTGCAGGATAGATTACGACCAAGCACCTACCAGAAGGAACCGATGGATGTGACGCACGTGGCGGCATGCCAATCAAATTTGGACAGCGAGCAGCAGCAGCAGCAGCAGCACCAGCATGATGTTACAAACTACAACACGTTTCTGGAGCGCTACGAAATGTCGCACGATACCGGGCACGGTAGTTCGGTCGCGCCACAGCGCACTGAACACTTCCCGGAGAGTCAGTTCAATTGTACCCGGCTGTCGAAAGCGTACGAGCAGCAGGAAGAGGTGCAACCGATGCGCTCGAGAGCGTCGAGCTACCACGCGGAAGCAATGGATGAAACACACATTGGTGGGCAGGAGAAAATGCTGATGTCACCCGTTGCCGAAGTTAAACCGAACGACGCTCCTCGGCAATCGAAGTACCACGCCGAAGCAATGGACAGTACACAGTTGGCGCAAAGGGCTGGCGGTAAATCGTCATTTGGCTTGCGCAGGTCCGAGCTGCAAAGTATCGCGAGACAGAGTGCAGCAGCAGCGATAGATATGGAGGGCATTTCCGTGCTGGACAGTGACGAAACCGATCCGAGACTGTCGTGTGAACCTTCCGCTCGTGGTACAATCTTCTTCCGCGCACCAGCGGTGATGGAGGATGAGCGGACGAGTGTGAAGCACCAAATTCCAACGCCGCTGGAAGAGCAACCGAAAGGGCGTGCGAACAATCGTCTTTCGATTTATGATGCGGCAGCAATGGTTGAGGAAACGGTACCGATTAACCATTTAAGATTACGGCAGGCGCAGAAACCGTCGCTGGATGGGCAGGAACGCGGTGGAATGCAGCGCAAAAGCAACGACTGTATGGACGAAACGATCGTACCGGAAAACATTCGCGTGGAACGTAATGTAAGGTACACGCGACAGTCGTTTGCCCGGCTGGGCGGCAGCATCGAAGCATCCTCGCCGTACCTGTGTCCAGCGCAACCAATTCCGACGAGCGAGCTGTACCGTCCGTCCTCTCACGCACCGGCGGAAGAAACGATGGAACTAACGGCCGCGGTGGTGTCGAGGCCGAACAACCTTGTAGGGGACGGTAAGCGCAATCGACAGACGATCCATCAAGCTGCCAGCATGGATTTGACGCTGGTCGGCAGGGAGACTCCACCCACTATGACCAGACCGGTAGCTGCCACCGATCGGCGAACGATTTACCATGCCGGAGCAATGGAAGAAACTCCACCGCACGGTGGGAAAGGTGAAATAGTTCCACAAACAGTTTCGACAGCAACACCGCAAGCCGAAACAGTCCCTGCGGTGGAACAAAAACAGCGTCGAAAACCACGCCAAACCATTCTAATTCCTCAGGATATGGACGTGGAGGATGAGCAGGACAGCAAGGAAGAGAAGGAAGAGATTAAACTGAAGGATGAGCAACAACCCTCCTTCGCCCTCTCGATGCTTCCCCGCGAAACGACCGAAGACTATGTGCCACGGTCTGCCTCCCTGCTGCCGAGACGTGCCTTCGTTCAGCCGCCATTCGTCGACGACTGTCCGGAGTTTGCGAAACCGAACGCCCCAGAACCGACGGACCTGTACCACCGCAAACACCTGTCACACGTGATGCCAAGAAAAACGGACCTTGCGAGCGCACACGAGCTGAGCGACATCTCCATGTCCACCTCGGCGATGCGACCGGAGCTGCCGTGCATTGGCAACATAACGGCCATGATGAGTATGCGCGAAATTACCGAACCCTTGCCGCCGGCATCCTTCCAAGAGCACAGTAACTCGGTGTCCGTTATCTGTCGTGCGGAAAGTCAGCAGGCGCCGGTCGTGGGCAGCGTACAGGAGGACGATGAACCTGTAGGTTTACAGACGCTCGCCTTTGTACCGACGCGACCGAACGGCGCAAGTGACGATGAGTTTTACGATGCCGAGGATGTGCCGGTGGATCCACTTTCGCTGACAAAATCCACCCGCCACCTGACGATGAAGTTTGTCGATGTGGATCAGCTGGAGCAAACGAACGCGTACGACGCCGGTGGGAAGGTGTCGATGTCTGTGCCCTCGATCACTAGCAGCAAGCGGCTACACTCGCAGGTGCTCTGTTCGCCGATCGTTGAGCGGCGGCCGTCGCCTGCTGGTGACGATTGCGATCCGCTGCAGATGACGCACGTGCGGCAAACGCTGACCACCGCCGCTAGCAATCAAACGCCGAACGGACCGATCAAGAAACGGGCCCGCACGTCCTGCACGTCTGTTGTCAGTCAAATGCTCACAGAGAAAGAGGAAGCAGCAGCACCGGAACCGGAAACGTCGGAAATCGAGCAAGTGTACGTGAAGGAGGAGCGACAGTCGGTAGCAATCGATAGCTGCGCCGCTCGCGCCTCCCAGACGCTCATACACGATCCGTCCGTGTTCGTGCTGGAGGAGGAAAACTTGCTGGACGACGAATCGGACATTGCGTGTGCTTCGATGGCGGAAGAAACGCAACCAGTACCGGAAGCTTCTTCTACCGCACCACCAACGTCCGTATCATCGTGCCCGCGGTTGAGCAGGATCGCGGAACTGTCGTATTACAAGGATTTTGCGAACTTAACGCTCGAAAATCTGGACTCTTGGGAGGGCGGTACCGAAACGCCAACACCGCCGAACGGGGAGCAGCAGCAGCAGCAGCAGCACGAGGACGATCTCGTTGCGGAATGTATTTCCGTTAGTGATGAAGATTCGCTCATCGTAACACCGCCGAAGGTGCCGCTTGCGGCGCGAAAAGCGCAAACGGGGATGCTGCTCGAGCATATGCTGCTACCGAATGGAGGGGGTCCGGAGGGCGAACTGCTCGAATCGACGATCGCGAGCGAGATTATGTACCAGATACGGCAGCAGCGGCCGATCGTGGAGCATCCGTGCTGCGGCATGCCGACGGAATGCATCTGCCCGTTGCGGCGGGAGCTGAAGCGGCGCCAGGAAGCGTCCGATCTGGTGTGGAACCGGTGGTGCACGCAGCTGGCGGCGATCAGGAAACGTGCGGCGGCGAGTGCTGGTTCGCCGGCGGCTGAAGATGAGGAGCGGCCGAAATCGTTCGCGGAGCAAATCGAGGAGCTTAACTGGCAGCTGCAGCGTGGCCAGTTCGACGAGCGGTTTCTGTTCGTGAAGGGGGGCGATGAGCTGTGCGAGGAGGATGTGTCGAGGAGGAGGAGCAGGACCGCCATCTCTAGCGGCCACTACCCCGAGACGCCAAGCATTGCGTTGTTGGCGGACAATTTAAGAAGGTGCGAGACGGTTTCCGATTTTTGGAAGGATTTTTGTAATAATTTGTCTTTTTCAATCAATTTTCTTCCAGCTTCCTGGCCGAGCAGTTGTACGCAGTAGACGACGGGCCACCGACCGGGGCCTCCCTACCGGCCGTACCCCGCATCACGCAGCTGATCGCGAACAAACTAGCCACCGACTGCGACACCCGCTGGACGCTGGACTGTTCGGAGGAGGGTGCTGGCGTGCTGCAGTTCCGGCACCGGACCCTGCGCAGCTTCGTCCTGTGCGTTCAGCTGCAGCCACCGCGCGGTAAAGCCGCTGCTGCCACCCTCCAAACTGCGGGCATTCAGGAGAACTGGCGCCTCGAGCGGATACAGGTGCGCGAATGTCAGCAGGAGTACGTCCACTCGCCGAAGCTGCTGCTGGCGCACATCGAGTTTATGCGGCTGGTCGAAGAGACGACCGAGCAGACGCTTCGCTCCACCTACCGTACGGTGGGCGATCTGATGGGTTTATGGCACCGGTTTAACGAGCAGCTGGAGCGTGTCTTCGAGGTCGTTAACCGGCTGCTGACGATCATGCGCAACAACGATGCGGTGCTGCACTACGATGCGTAAGTGTTGCCATTCCATTTTTGTTTTGCTTTTGTATATCCAATCCATTTATTTTATATGTTTCCACACTTCTCTTCACAGACAAATGGAGCGGTTCTGTCTGAAGAAGTGTTTCCATCGCACCGGGGACGACGGTCTAATCGAGGCGAACGTACTGCTGGTGCACTTCAACTGGATTGGATGCATCGGTGCGCCGAGCGTTAGCTTCCGCTGGCCGATGGCCGACCTGCCGCACAAACTGTTGCCCGCTGGGCACGCCCAGCCGCAGCACGGCACGGCATCCTCATCCACCTCGTCCGGCTGGAACCTCCCGAAAGGTGTGTTCGTCGGGACGGATCACAAGGCGGGCCTAATGTTTCTCGAGTGTTTGCTGTGGAACGTAACGAAGCAGTACGAATCATAGCAGTAGCGCAATGACGATGGTGTAGTCCCTCTTTTTTTTAACTTCGAAAGGATCGTCGTAGATAGAATCTTGTATCGGACTGCAATTTAGAGCGTAGAGCAAAGAGATAGTGTAGTGTTTCGGTTTAAAGCGTTTTGGACGTATAATTTTACTAAACTAAATTATCCACTATTAAGCTACAGTGTGGTCGGTCGCGTACGTGTTGTTTTCGCCCATATTTTAGAGTACACCAGAATTGTCTTCTCTTGCGGGAGTGTTTGAGAGAAGTTGTCAAATACAATGTTATAACAGTGTTCGAGTGAAAGCATGTTGTTTTTTGTTTAGTGTAAAGAGATGAGAAATACGTTAGATCGCGGCTTCAATTTCCACCAAAACTTAGTTAATGAAGTTGATGGATTTTTTTTAAATCTGCATAGTTGCACACCAAAAACGATTAGAAAACGAGATTCATCAAATTGTTACTGACGTGTGGGATAGCGAATCGTGATGCCTTGTGATTGGAATCTCGGCATCATCTACCCCATATACAAGACGGGAGACAAGGTTGGACTGCAACAACTACAGGGGTATTACGGTGTTGAATGCCGCCTATAAAATATTCTCCCTGATCCTTCAGAATCGACTTGGAAAATCAACCACTGATCAAATCTTCATGCGGCAGATCTTGGAGAAGTTGGCAGAATCTTCTATAAGTCAACCCAGATCCTGGCATACGCTGATGATATAGACATCATTGGTCTGCGGTTCTCCTATGTAGCAAAAGCATACCAAGGTATGCAGCAGGCGGCAGAGGACCTCGGATTGCAGATAAACGAGGCCAAACTGGCGGCAACATCAGCGGCCCTATCGCACTTTTGAAGTCGTCCCAGAAAATATATCTCGGGTCAAAGGTCAGCAACGACAGCAGGATAGCAGCTGAGTTGCGCGCAAAGATGCTGGCTACCAACCAGTCTTTCTACAGCCCGAAAAATCAGTTAACCTCAAAGAACCTGTCGCGACGGATGAAGTTGGGCACATATAAGAGCACCTGTAAGAGCACCTATATAGTACCGGTACTCACATACGCCTCTGAGACATGGACACTGTCCAAATCTGACGAAACCATCTTAACCGCGTTCGAGAGGAAGATGCTCTGCAGGATTCTTGGAAGTGTGGAAGGACAATGAAGGAGCCGCTATAATGACGAACTATACGAGATGTACGACGACCTCACTGTCGTGCAGCGTATCAAGCTCGCCAGGCTATGGTGGGCTGAACATGTGGTACGCCTAGAAACGGACGACCCAGTCCCAGTAAAGTCTTTTTAGGCCGTCTACAAGGATAGATGAGGCGTGGTAGGCCCAAATTGAGGTGCAAGATGGCGTGGAGGTGTCCGTCATTAAGGCGTTGTAATTAAGCGGTTGTAGCGCCGGACGAGTAAGTAGTAATCGCCCCAAAAACTATTGTTTCTTGGTGCCTGGTACTGTTACAGACATGTTTAAGTACTGGAATTAGCCCCTTCATGATGTATCCTAATCCTGGTTTTTGTTCTGTAACTGTCCCCAAACCCATTTTGTTCTCACGCGTTGACCTTAAAGTTAAACATCAGCATGACCACAGCACCATCATAAATGAAGATAAAAGGATAAAACTAAAATGGGAAATCTCATTACAACGATGTAAATGGGGTGTAAATTTTGAATTTCCAGCAACAACCAAACAATGATAAGCACAGCTCCCAACGGCTGCAAACGTCACGCGCTTCGCCTTCTGTTTTGACGTCTCATCGTGGTACGGCTTTTGACGTTTGTGACGAACGCACACACAACACAAGAAGAGAAAGCAAGTGGTAGGAAACAGTCGAGAGCGAACGAAGGTTTTTAAAGACAAAAAAGCAATAGACATTTTGTAACGTGAATAAAACTCCGTGCAAATAAACACCGAGCAGACCGAGACCTTTTGCCTGTACGCCGCTGGTGAGGTGCCTGGCTAGCTGGTTCTGGTTCTCGCTTGTCCAACGGTGAGACGACAGCACGGTCTGTTTACTCATTTTTCCTTTGTGATACTCCACTCTCGATCGATCGAAGTCGCGCGACGAGGATGCAGAATGTCCTGAATTCCGTCAAGGGCACGGCGCTCGGTGTGGCCGAATATTTAACGCCCGTCCTGAAGGTATTTGTTTTGAGTAGCGCGTCCATGGGGCTGGTTTCTAATTCTCTTTGTTCTCTCCCTCAACGTCTCCACGTAACCCAGGAGTCCAAGTTTCGCGAGACGGGTGTGCTTACGCCGGAAGAGTTCATTGCCGCCGGGGACCATCTGACCCACCACTGTCCGACCTGGTCCTGGGCGGTGGGCGATGAGAGCAAAATCAAGCCTTATCTGCCGAAGGGTAATTGTGTTTCGTCGTTGCTGGACTGTTTTTGTGCCGTTTATTTACGTTCTATCTTTCGCTTTGGGTGGTGGTTAAACATTATCTCGCAGATAAACAGTTTCTGATTACGCGCAACGTACCGTGCCGACGGCGCTGCAAACAGATCGAGTTCGTCGGGGAGGAAAATCTGGTGGAGGAGAACGATCCGGACGGTGGGTGGGTGGAGACGCACCACTACAATCCGGACGAGGCGGGCAGCTCCGGGCTGGAGGATAAGGTGTGCGAAATGAAGCTGGACAGTTCGCGGATCGAGGACGAACCGGCGGCCGATATGGACGATCCGCGCAATCTGGAGGACGGAGATGGTGATGGAGGGCAGGATGATGACGAGGACGGTGCGGCGATCGATATGGATGAGTTTGAGGAGAGCGGTTTGCTGGAAATGGTCGATCCGGTAAGAATTTGCGGGAAGGGATATTTCAGAGTTTCTTACCAAACATTTTTGTGTGTAACCTTTTCTATTTTTTTTTGTAGTCTAATGCACTGCTTCCGGCACCGAACGAGAAGCCGAAACCGACGGTCGCTGCGTCCGAGTCGGAGGGAGACTCGGTCGTACGCACCCGGACCTACGATCTGCACATCACCTACGACAAATACTACCAAACGCCCCGGCTGTGGGTGATCGGGTATGATGAAAATCGCAAGCTGCTAAGTGTGGAGCAGATGTACGATGACGTCAGCCAGGATCATGCGAAGAAAACGGTCACCATGGAAACGCATCCGCATCTGCCCGGACCCAACATGGCGTCGGTGCATCCGTGCAAGTGAGTGTACATTTCCTTTAAGTTTGTCTATATACTCATAGGTTTTAACATTTGATGTTAATGTCTCGCCTTTTTTATTTTAGACACGCGGACATTATGAAGAAAATCATCCAAACGGTGGAGGAAGGGGGCGGCGAGTTGGGCGTTCACATGTATCTCATCATCTTTCTGAAGTTCGTTCAAACCGTCATACCGACGATCGAGTACGATTTTACGCAAAACTTTAACATTACCAACCACAAATAAGGCGAGATGTGGAATGTGGTGTTACCGCCGAGCCAGATGCCCCAGACCCCGTGGAGCAGCAGCAAGCAGACACAAAGCCTAGCCCACGATTAGTGGTCGCTTAAAAGCAGCAAAAAAAAACAAAACATATTGCTCTGTGCGTGATGATGTTAATCGGCTCTCGGAGGGCTTTCCGGAAGGCATCGTGTACCTTTTGTGTTTAAATTTCCCTGGTTTTTGTTGTCCTTGTTTTTCACTTCGTCCATTTGCGCCATGTTTCAACTTTTCAGTTGCCTGTGTGTTTAGTTGTGGCGTATTGTACTTTTTTATAATTGAGTCCTCCCCAAATGAAACACCCAAATGATATTTAAATACTCCACAATTGCACTACCCAGCGCACCTGGTGTTGTGTGGAGCTTTCAGAGTAAAGACTAAGATGGTTTAACATGATGCAGGCGTGATATATATATATATAAATGTGTATAGAGGCGGAGCAGCTTAACGGGAGGCTCTAGACGTTGTTTGAAGTGATTGAGAAAGTAGTTTTTAAAATTTAGAGCATCTTGTAGATCATCTTGTAAGGTTGTGTTACGCTCGAATTATTAAGTGCATTGTTCTGCATCCTTTCCATGTTGCTTTCCACTTTAAGATAAAACACAATAAGTGATCTCAGTATCTTTATTTGGAACTTCTCGTGACTCTTAAGTTTACCAATCTCAGTGTCAGAGTGCAGATATCGCTCAAAGGCGGATATCTTCAGTTTTCAAAAACAAACACTTAAAAACATTGATGTGTTGTGCTGAGGAGAGCAACTGCGAAATGCCTTTATTTGTGGGAATTTCTAGAAATTTCTATATTCTGGAGAAGTTTGAAGATTTTAGAGCACTATCTGAGGTACTGAAAGCGTGTCTACGTGCCTGATACCATTCTCATTACATAATTCTGACCAATTCCTTAGCTTTGAGGATGATATTGACATCATTGTGTTACTTCCGAAAAGACATACGATGACCAAGGTGACAAAGATTCGAAACTTGCTGGCCGAAGCAGTGTGAAAGGCAGTGCATTAGCCTTAGGAATGGCTTGGCACGATCGTTACTTCATACTACCACATCTCTGCAACGAGAACTGGAGATCTGCAACTGTTCCGAAGAATTGTAGGTACTCCTTGTTCAATGAACTTCTGAAATCCAGAAGACTTTCTATAAGTTACTCAATGTAGGATACATCTACATCTTCCGAGTGATCCTCAGAACACCGATACGTCTCACGGGAAGATCTCGGATGTTGCGATCAAATCGAGAGTTTGCCGAGTTGCTTGGTGGATCGCAGAGACTGACTTATATCTTCGGAAGTATTTCATATCTTCTTTACACGCTTCTCGTGAGTTTTACAGCTTGCTGATAGCCTGCAAATGCTTCACTACTTGAGCTGAATTCCAAAAACAGCTCCTCTCACGGGAACTACACTGATCACACAGTGCATGCCTGGGAGCACAGCAGCCGCGTGAAAGATCACGCCGAAAGCAAGGCAGGCGACGACCGGCCGCGTGGTGATGATGCTTCAAAGTGTTGCTGGGCCCGTCGGTCGCCACCGCTCATACTCTGCACCCGTGGGACGGTCGTGTGTTGTGGCGTACATATCGAGAGAACTGCTGCCTGGCTCGAGAGTCCGAGAATATTAGCCCTCGCCGGCACCTCGCTGCGCTGTGGGCGGCGGGAGCGACACAAGAAAAGAGCAGATGTTGGTTTTTGGCTTCCCGCGCGCGGCTTCGACACACGACGGGCGCGAGAAATTATTCGTACCTCCGAGCAATGAAGGAGCATATGTGGGGTGTGATGCCGGTGAGGTGAAAAAAACGGGAACAGGGCGGAGCACAATAGAGAGACAGCCAGAGAGAAGAGAGTCGGAGCGAGAGGAGGCTGCCTCTGCTGCTGTGGCCCGCACACACTCTTGAAAAGGATCGCAGAGGAAGAGGGCCAAAATGCTCAACGCGAACAGAAACGAAAACAAACAGAGAAGCAGCAGCAGCGGCAGTCAACGACAACAACAAAGTCGCTTTTTTCTCGTGCAGCTGGAGAAATTAGAGACAAAGATTGCACGGCGAGAAGGAGCATATCTCCTTGCCGTGAAAAAAGAGTGTTGCTAAGATGTAATAAAATATTTACGTCGGCATTGTGGTACAATTAAACATAACCACAACAACATTCCATGTACGCCATTTGTCATTTCGCTTGGGCTTGTTGTCAACGCACACACACACAGGCATAGAAACAACCCCAGTTTTTTCCCATTTTGCCGTTCAGTTTTTGACAGTCAGCCCATAGAGGTGCGTTGTGCAGCCACTGCCGTGTCCCCGTGGACAGTTTTCCCCACTTTTCCCACCAGTCTGGCCCGGGCTGGCTTGTGCGACGTGGAAAGGCATCCAATAGTTTCTTTCCCTGTGCTTGCGGAACAACAAGAGCTCATCTCCCTGCCGCAATCTATAGAGCCAAAAAAAAGAAACGGGAGCAGAAGAGCGCAAGTGAGAGCGGAAGGCGCGGTGAGAAGGCGTGAGTTTTATTTCGGTGGGCAATGGGTTTGAAAGGTAGAGAGAAAAAAAGAGGAAAGACGAGGGGGTAGTAGAAAGGGTTATTTTTTATCTCGCTGCCTGGTCAGTGCGCGAGCATTGTTCGCCTGCGTGGAGCGAGCGAGCGCGCGTACCTGCGTGTATTGGTGTGCACACGGGGCGAGCTGTCTCACGCACACACACGTTCTAACGAACAACGCGCGCCGTGTGAGGGCCCTGTGAAGGGAGATTCGCTCGAACGGTCGAGAGCGTGAGCGAGCGTCGCCATATTGTTCGTGAGCGTAGTGCGAGTAGGTCGATTTTTCCGTAGAGCTACCTGCGGACGGGCGCGCGCGTTACCGTGTAAGTGTGTTAAGAGGGCCACTGTAGAGCGGGCTACTGCGGCCGTCGTTCTCCGGGTGTCGTTCCGGATTGCATTTCCAACACGCGGGGCTCTGGCCGGGTAGAGTGCTCTTTCTCGGGGTTGTCTCTGGGAGCAGAGCAGAGAAGAGCAGAAAGAGAGCGGGGAACAACAGCCCGTGTGACGGTGGCTGGCAGAGAACGCGGCCGCTGCTTGTGGTGTGGGTTTATCTTTGCCGTGGCATTTTTTTTTCTTTCTTTCTTTCTTTCCCTCAATCCCGTTACGCGAGAAAGAGCGAGATACAGGGAGAGGGAGTGAGAACGCAAGAAGAAATTCTGTGTGTGCGTGTGCGTGTGTGTGTGTCAGTGCGTACGCGCGCGTTCTAACAGAGCAAACGAGGAGGGAGCGTTTCGAACTCTTCTCTGTATATCATTTTTTAATATTTTTGGCTTGTCTCACTGTATAGAGAGCAAAAAAAAGAAAAGAAGAAAAACGGTAACGGAAAGTCTCCTCTCCCTCACCCCGCCCCACACAACAGGGCTGAAGGGTGAAAGAAAGGAGGACAACGACTCCCCCCCTGCCGCCCCACATCTCGCCCCCGTAAGAGGGTAGTGAACGCGTACTACGTAGCGTGTGGAGTGCAAGACGTGTGTGCCGTGGTCCGGGGTACGGGTACGAGAGCGCGCGCGCGCGCTCGCGTGTACGTGTCCGTGCGGTGGTGGTGTGCGTGCCCGCACACTCTGCTGTGCGTGTGTGTTTGCGGGAGTTTTTCCTCTGCCTACGCGATCGAAATGGGCCCGGGGGTGTTTGGAAAATAGAATGCGCGTGTGTGTGTGTGTGTGTGTAATATAATACTAATACGTGTGTAATTTCATGTTTCTTCCTTTAGCACAGGCGGATGGTGTGTGTGTGTGTGGAAATTGAATTGAGTTGAGTGGCTGTTCTGTTGGTGCTGTGAAAACGAGCCGAATTTGAAGTGGAAAACTTACCTACTTGTCTTGTCACACACCCACCCCACCCCCTTATTGCTAGGTGGAGAGTGGAGCAAGTGTGGTGCAAGTGTGTGTGTGTAGTGGAAAGAAAAACGCGTTATTTTCGGTTCCGCGAGGAGAAGAATACTCGCCGTCGCAGCTAAAAATCGTGTGTGAGTGAGAGCGGGCAGTGTGAATTGTGAGCAATAGCAACAACAAAAAGTGCAATAAAAGAAGAAGAAGCAGAGAAAAGGAAAAACAAAATCACAGTGTGCGGAAATTTTGTTTGAGATTGCTCCCCCCCGGTGGCGTGAGAGATAGTTGTGTCGCTCTGCGTGTGTGTGTGTGTGTGTTAGTAGTGTGTGCTGAGAGGAAGGCATTTGATTAGAGAAGCGAAGCAAAAAGTCAACAACACAAACGGGAGCCTGAATGACGATGTCGCTCCCGATTAACTCGCTGTACAGCCTGACCTGGGGCGACTACGGCACCTCGCTGGTGTCCGCAGTTCAGCTGCTCCGGTGCCATGGCGACCTGGTGGACGTCACACTGGCCGCCGGTGGCCGGAGCTTCCCCGCGCACAAGATCGTCCTGTGTGCCGCCAGCCCGTTCCTGCTCGATCTGTTGAAGGTAAGGGAAGGGTGGTGGAGTGGTGGTTGCGTTGCTTCCTTTTCTATACGTTCTCTCCCTCTCCGCCCCCCCCCCCTCCCCACGCTAATTTCACTTTGTCGTCATTTCGCCGTGTGTATGTGCGCGGGCGCATAGCGCTGCTGGTGGTGGTGGTGGTGTGTGTGTGTGTGCGTGTTGAATGGGCAAAGAGGGTGAAGTGAAGGAACTGAAAGTCTCTTGAGTTAAATATAGAGCGACACGGTACTACAATTCATGTGTGTCTGTGTGTGTGTGTATGTAAAAAGAGAAAAAATATCTCTTTAAATAATGTTTTTTTGTTAGTTTTTTTTTCGGTTTTTCCATCCTATGTGTGTGTGTTTGTGTGCTTATCACTTCATAACAGAGAATAATCGTCCGCAGGGTTGATGGGAGAACGCAAGAGCAAAAAGATTACAGGGGCGCGCTTGTGTGTGAGTGAGCGTGTGTGGCTCATTTTCGCCTACCATCTCACTCTCCGTAGTGAGCAGCACGTGAGCGTGCGCTCGCTCCGAGTGAGCAGCGGAAGATGAGAAGTGGAGCTCGTCTTTCGGAGATTCGCTTTTTAACGTGTCTATTCCGCAACATTCCTTTATATTTTCATTTAACGAAAATCAATTTGTAATATTTAAAGAATTTGAAACAAAACAAAACATTTTCGTGGGGAAAAACGACGTCCCAAAGCGAGAAGTGTCAAATGGGACTCCCTCTTCGCAAGTGAGATGAAAAACGGTAGTCTCTCTCCTAACGTGTCTCTGTTGTGTGCCCTGCGTGTGTGCGTTAGAAGAAAGGAAGCCAAGCGGCAAAAAAGAGACTGCCGCGAAAGAGAGCGCACTGCCAGAGTCGTGTGCGGGAGAGAGAGAGAAAAAAAAAGGAGAGGGAAGGAGAGCGCAGGAGAGAACGAGAGCGCGATGCTTTGCCTTTCGCATCAGGCGTGAACAAACGTCAGAGCACACTGCACTCTTCTATCGCTTTGCTAGTCTCCCAAACAAGACCGAACCGGCACGGCTGGCAGTGCTGCCAGACTGTGGGATGATGACGTTTGTTGATTATTTGTTAGAAACAATATTTATTGCACACGACGTCACTTTATTGTTTATTGCCACTTTATTAAATGTCTCTGCCGTGTGCAATTGCAACAGAAGGCAGAGTCATATTACAAGTTCCAATAGCAAATTAGCATTAAAAACCAGTAGTAAATGATTTTGCTCATTAAAATTCCTTTCCCAGGGTGACGTTTGAATGCTAATGTGTATGCGTGCATGTGTGTGTGCAATTTTGAATACACATCACCTCGTTATAAAGAGACTTTGGAGTTGGCTTTCTCTTTTCCGTTATTTCAAAATGTGTGTGTGTGTGTGTGTGTGTGTGTGCAAATGCTTGTTGAGCCAAATTCCGACCCATGCGGGGGTTAGATTTTGCATTCTCTGTTTTCATTTCCACCCAACTCTGGCGTGTTTTGACGTGTGCCGAAAGCAAAACAGAGAAATGTGCAAATTGCACTTCTCTCCCTCTCGCTGTCTCTCTGTTTACTGCTCCTCGTGCACATGCACTCTCGAGAAGAATTAGAAGAAAAAAATGTAGCCCATACAAACACGCACGCACACAAGACGATGATCCAAGTAGTAGTAGGTTGATGAGAAGGGTGCAAAGTATGGAATGAGAAAGAAGCGCACAGGAATCCTCTCATCAAAAGGGGTCTGTGTGCGTGGCTGTGTGTGTCTGTATGTGCGTGCGCGAGTGTCCTCTTTCCACCAGGGAGGTCGGGAGAAGCTCTCGGAGACACGGAAAAAGAATTCCCTTTTTTCGCACCCAAAACCCCTCATGATCTCGCTCAATAAATGATGAGCTTGCCCCTGGCATGTTGTGTGTTTTGCGTAGCGCAACGTGAGTGCGTAGAGAGGAACATTTGTCTCTGGCTACACACATTGGCACAAAGCGCAACCTGTGTGTGCCTGTGAGAATGGAGATCGAGCTGTAGGAGCGTCGCTCTGTTTTGATTTTTTCCCCCTCCTTGACGGATTCGCATTTGCCAAAAAACATCCATAAACAAACGCGCGCCCTAGTAGTATGTTGAAAGAGAGGAGTGGTAAGAAGTGGCTTTTCTGGGTGGGTGGGTTAGTGATGGGAATTTTGCGGGTGGTTTTGCGCTTCACACCGTTTCCTGGATGTACTTTAAATGTCCGTTTTTTCAAACCTGACACGCTCATTTCCGCCCCAAAGTGGTGGCATTCATTCGTCCCGGGAAGCTGTTTAAGCGGTTTTGCATCATACATGAGCACACAATAGAGCTGCTGTTGATAGCAAAATATATTATTATTATTTTCTCCAACGTTATGTGGGCAGTGGTTGAGATGCTAAATGTCAGTATCAATGTCATAAAAAAATCTGACTTCATGTCAGATTCGGGTGTTCAAGGAAACACAATTCATGTCAGCGTCACGTACTCAATTGTGACAATCAGAGGTGATACTCAAACCTATTGGTGTGATCAATGCATGCTTGATGACATGTTTGCGACCATCGCTTGATCAGTCACTATGCAATGACTTTGTTTTTACTTTGATAAGTTAGGCAAAAAGATACTAACATAGTCATGACAAATTCCGACTAAAACAAAATAATGTCAGCGTCACGAGCTCTACTGTGATGATCAGAGGTGAGACTCAAACAGTTGGTGTGACCATCACATGCTTGATGATATTTTGTGCATCCAACTCTTGGTGGCGATACTTGACAATAACAAAATGAGCATGTTTTCTCGCTGGCTGACAATCAAAGCAGACAGTGCGATAAAGTATGCTGATTTTGCTGCTCGGGACCACACGCCAAGTATATTCCAAGAATGTCGTGATTATCACCCACAGAAATTGTCGAGACCAAGTGAGTGATCAAGAGTTGGGCGCTAAACAAAATGTCATCAAGCATGTGATTGGTGCACCAACTGTTTGTGTCTCATCTCTGATCATCTCAGTTGTGTACGTGAGCTGATTTGAGCTTCGTTTCAGTGATGAGTGTTGGTGACTGAAACAGTGACATTTGACAGCACTGTTCACAACTAGTAAAAGTCATGATTATGCTTGTGACGGCATTATGCTTAGCTTGTAAGTCAGATTAAAGGGTTTGATTCAAGCATTCGCACGTCGCGTTCGACATGTCATGACGCATTTTAATTGAGTATCAGTAATGATCATCCAGCTACCACGGATATGTTCATTGTTTTCGATGGTGAATATCTCGTGATGCTCATGACATTTTGCAGCACTGGTTATGGGTCTTTTACGGTAGAAAATTTGTAAAATAAAATACTTTCATACCACTTTAAAACTATATTGAGTGTTTGATGTATGTTTTCATTAATTAAAATGAATGTTTTTTTTAAAATCATTGTTCCAGAGTTGCTGTTAAATGCTAACTCAAGTCTCAACAATATGTGTCCCTATTTGTTCAATAAACAATGTTTTCCCTCTCCAATGTTTCATTTGTCCCACTTTCCTGCCGAGAGGGGGGGTAACGCGCTTTTATTATCTATCAATCATAAAAGATACATAATTTACCAACGAAAGGCGCGCACCACACGGACCGGGAACCCCGTTGTTGTTGCCCGTTGGCATGACATTCCTCTTCCAACTCCCTCTACCCTGATTTTGGGCTGGCACGATAAGGCAATCGACGAAGGAAAGGACGAGATACGAAACCACCCCCTACACACACACACACACACTGACACACGCCGAACACAAAGGCCACAGGCGAAAGGGCGGGCGTGTTGGTGGCGCAATTCCATTCGATTCTGCGCAATGGGTGGGTGTTTGCGCAAAAAGAAAAAGAAAAGGAAAATCGGAAATGTCCGCACATCAAAGCGCATTTTTTTGTGTCCAACCTATGAAGCATAAGAAAAGCATAATGATACATTTTGCGTTCGAAATCGAATAAAAACATAAAAAAACTGATTATAGATGCCAAAATTAAAATGGGAAAGAGGGGAAAGGGGCTAGGAGGTGGTGTGTAGCAATGCAACGGAGGAATGGTATATGTTGCCTCACTCAAACACACTCACACTTACACACAGTGCGAATCGATAAAACAATTTCTCGTAAAAGTATGTTAGAAATCCTTTCCCCCTCTCTCTCTCTCTTTCTCTCTCTTTTTGGTCCCGCTTTCTCATTTCGTTTGTTTGTCGTCTCCCTTTTTCTCCGTCGATTTATCCCATTCTCTGCCTTGCTCACCGACCCAAACGCTCTTCCCTCTCCTCTAACGCTTTCCATCCTCTCGCTCTCTCTCTCTGTCTCTCTCTCCATTGCTGTGGGTGGGTAGGTGGAGGCTGGCTGATTGTTTGCGCCTCACTGTCTCGAGCATATTGTACGTGTGGCGGGAAATCAACCCTCATCAACTTCTCTTTAGAGCTGAATGAGATATTCCACCACCAACAACACCTCTGCTCCCGTCGCCACCACCACCACCACCACCAAGTCCGTTGAGCGTGTGTGGGTTGAAAATGATCTTCTCTCCACGAGCGCAATCTCTTAAATAAAAAAAAAGCCCGGTCACGTTTCCCTCACGCGCAAAGTTTCGGAACTCTCTGTTTTGATGCTGCTGCCCTGACTCACTGACTCACGCGACTTCTCTCCCTCTCTCTTTCTTCCCCATCAACAGAACACACCGTGCAAGCATCCCGTCGTAATGTTGGCCGGCGTCAACGCGAACGATCTGGAGGCGCTGCTGGAGTTCGTGTACCGGGGCGAGGTAAGCGTGGACCATTCGCAGCTGCCGTCGCTGCTGCAGGCCGCCCACTGTCTCAACATCCAGGGCCTGGCGCCCCAGACGGTGTCGCACAAGGACGACAACACGACGTACACCACGTCGATCCAGCTGCACCCGACGCTCGTGCCCCAGAACCACGTCAAGGCGGTGATCGACGTGGGCAACAATGTTTGCGTGAGTAAACGGTCACTTCCAACCACGGGGAAGAATCACGGATTATCTTGTCTCGCGGCAGCGAATAATGCACCCTACAAAGCATAACATTAATGTCTGGAAATTCTCTTTTTTTTTTAGACAACGGAAGAACTGATCACGACACTCGGACCCACCCAAACCGTGCAGGCGCAGGTTATCGAAACTATCACACCGGACCAGATGTCGGACGAGGTGACGAAGGACGTGATTAGCCAGTTTCTGCCGACCCGCAAGCGCAAGCAGCGCACCAAGAAAACGGCCAACCAGGGACAGGCGGGTGCTGCGACGAACAGTGCCGGCGGCACCCAGGCAGCCAAGGTAATGAAAACGACCGACGAAGACGGCACCACGATTCAGGTGATTGTGAACAACCCGGACGAAGCGACCCCGGCCACCCCGAAGGACATTAAGAAGGAAACGAACGCAGACGGCACACCGGTAGACACGAAGGAAGGCATCATCAGTAAGTGGTGGTGGTTGGCTGTGGGAGGAGCGCTGTTTGTTACCTTTACGCTGGATGTGTGACGTTTTTTTTTCGTTATTTTTGCCTTTTAGAAATCAAGAGCAAATCGCAATCGGAACAACCGGCAACCTGCCCGATCTGTCAGGCCGTAATCAGACAGTCGCGAAACCTGCGCCGGCATCTGGAGCTGAGACATTTCAAGAAACCGGGCGTAAAGAAGGAGCGCGTACGGAAGAGCAAGAAAGGTACACGAGTGTGGGCTATTTGAAGTTTTGAACATTAGGAGAGTTGAAACAAGGAGGTTTATATACTTTAAATTCAATTTACGAATGACTAACAGGCATCAATGACACGTTATGGAGGCAATGTTTCAATGCCATGTGATTATTATCACGAAAAGTAAATGCTAAAAGCTTCTTAGGCCTTATAATTGAACATCTTAAGCTAACGTATTTCACTTTTTTGTTGTTGCAATTTGACTGATACATCACAAGAACAAACAAAAAGCAACCCTTAACTAATTGTGCTTTCTAATCTCAATTCAATTTCACGATCCAATTGGAATCTTTCAAGGTTTTCCAAATTGTTTACGAATGTCAACATTGTTTTTCACCGTGATGTGCGAGATGTTACAGGGTTTTCCAAGCTACTTTACAATCTGCAACATCATTATTCACATCTTGCAAGATGTTTTTGAACAGCTGTCAAATGGTGTATTTCGTTCATAATGAAATTTCAGTTCTTACACATGATTTTCAACACAACACAAAGAACTGTCAAACTCAATTCAGCTCGACCGTAGAAATAAACGGTGCGCAATCTTAGATTCAAACGGCTCGATTAGATATATTTATCTATAAAAAACAAAATCTATCTCTCGGACATATAATATTAAAAATTTATGCGCAATCTTGGCGCAATCTGAAAATCTATGGAAATGACGTTTATAGGACAGGATTGGCAGTGCGAAACGATATATTTTTTGACAATACGAATATATGCGCAATGAGGTTTCGCATCGTTTATTTATATGGTGATACGGTGTTGAAAATCATGTGGAAGAACTGAAATTTCATTATGATGGAAATACACTATTTGAAAATTCACTTGGAATCCCCTGTAATCCACATCAATCCTATATTTCATTTCCATAATAATAATTTTAAATTTCTTAAGCATGATTTTCAACACTTCATGGGTCTATTGGCATCGATTTTCACAGGGGGGTTGAACCTGCATCGCATCAACATTTGTACATCATTTTCAAAATTGACCCCGCCCGGTGTTGAAAATTGTCTTGAAGAAATTGAAAATTATTATGATGGAAATTAAATATCAGCTTGATGTGGATTAACTAACAATTAACTTATACACGGTGAATAACAATGTTTACATTTGAAAGTGACTAGGAAAACTGTAAGATCCATTTCCACCGACACATTTGGATGCACATTTCAGAAGCTTATGTTGGACGTTGAACGTTGAAATATAAAACAATTACAATAACAACATTAAGTTCCTTTTATCAACAATAGCATCACAGCCGATAACAAAACGATAAAAACAAGTAAATGTTTCGTAATATAAACACATGGAATGTGTTTTAACAACTTCAAAACTATGGTCGATGTTTCAACAGTGGGACTAGGGAGATATTGATTTTATGTCCTTATCAGAACAAATAGCTACTTGAAGCAAAATTTGGGACAACCTCGGAACAAAGCGTTTATTTTTATAGCATGAATTAATTAAGAATCAGATCAGGTCTAGGAATTACGTTGTACAATCTTCAATTCAATTTTTTGTTGTGTAATTTATAACAATTAAAACACTCCTTTTTCGATGTGTGTCATCCATAGGACAAGCTGCAAACGCAAACCAGGCAAACGGAGGCAACGGCACAAACCCAGGCAACGGTACGGTAGTCGCGGGCGATCAGGTCGGACAGCAAGCGCAGCAGGTCGTACAGCAGCAGGCCCAACAGCAGCAGGTACAGCAGCAGGCCCAACAGCAGACAACGATCGACTCGACCGGCACGATATCCGTCACCGTTTCCCAGGCCCAGGCACAGCAGATCGAGCAGGCAGCCGCCAACGGACAGCAGCACGTGGTCACGCAGCACGAAAACGCGGACGGCACCACCTCGCTCTCGATCGCACAGGTACAAACGCTCGATGGCCACCAGCTCGCAATTGGAAATCTCAATCAGGTATGCTCCTTAATAACTAATCCTCAATAACTCAACCAGAGTAAGGGAATGTTATCTTAATTTAATTCGCTTTTTCTCCCCACATAGGCCACACTGATCCGAACCGGCGAACCGATCGAAACGGGCATCATTGCAACGCACGAGCCGACGCTACGTCCCCACACGGAGCTGTTCCGCGTCGGCAACACCGTCTACACGATAGAGGAACGTCGGACGGACACCACCAATCGCCTGACTTAGAACGATGCGGACGTCGACAACGGGGAGGGCGACGTTTATGAGATAGTGGAGGGTGTCGATTACGATTGCATCATCGACAGCGGTGTCGACGTCGAAATAGAGGAGGAAACGGGCGAGATGGTGGAACAACAACAGCAGCAGCAGCATCAGCAGCAGCAACAACAACAACAACAACACGGTTCCAACAACGGCGTTGTTGGACCGATCGTGTTGCACGAGGATGATGTTGGTGGCGATGGCGGTGTTGGTGGTGGTGGTTGTGGTGTTGGTAGTGGTGGTGTTGTAAACCACGTGGAAGAGGTCGAGGAGGATGATGATGTGCGGGAGATAGTGATGGATGCGGGTTCGGTCGTGGCCGTCCGGCAAGCCGATGAGATGATGGTAGGCGCAGGGGACGTCAGTGGCGACACGACGGACGGTGTGATCATCGACGCGACGACGGACGATGAGGAGGAGCTGCTACTGCACCATCATCATCACCATAGCCACCATCATCATCAGCAGGTGTTACACCATGCACTAGAGGTGGATGAAGACGATCATCATCATCATCAGCAGCAGCATGTGGTGAACCAACAGCAGCAACAGCACGACGATCATCATCATCATCATCATCACGTGCATCATGTGGTGGAGGAGGAGGACGATGTGGAGGAGCTCACCGGGGTGGTGGAGGAGCTGGAGGAGGAGGAAATTGTACAGCAGTTCGATGGGTCAACGGTGGTGACCGTTACGACGGCACGGGGTTCGCGAAGTGCGCACCATCACGGCGGTGGTGGTGGCATTAGCTTCGTGACGACCGAGTTGCCCCTGTCGTCGTCGTCCGGTCGTCGCCGGATCGTTCGCCGCACGCTCGGCAACGTGCTGGAGGACGATGTAGTGATTGGTGACGCTGGCGACGGCAGCACGATCGTGGAGGTGTCGGCTGGAGCTAGCACCAGCAAGCAAAGGCACGACGGCGGTGCAGCTAGTACTGCGGAAAGTAGTACGGGCGGAGGCACAGGTGCCGCTGGTGAGGATGGTAGTGCGGGAGCAGTAGAAGGAGAAGCGATCGAAGGTGCTGGTGGCGGTGGTGGTGGTGGCGGCGGCGGTGGTGGTGGAGATCATGCCGGTTTGCCATCGTCCTACAAGCATTTCTTTATCCTCTAAAGGAGAGCACACGACAGGCACGCAATGTCGATGCTAGTGTGTTGATGGTTGGATGAGTTACGAGGGAAAGAGATCGGTAGAGACAGAAAGTGTGTTGGCAATGTTTGTATAGATTTTAATTAACTTCTCTCCGTTGTTTCGTTTCACGTCGCCCTTTTAAACGCCCCGTTTATTTTTACTTGTAACTTGTTAGAATTTTGCTAGGCAATAGGTTTTACTTGTGCTGGGAAGAAGGTACCTCAAAACAACTCACTCACCCTTGTGGGAGGGAAAAAGAGAGAGGAGGTATATATGTTTATTTTTTTACATCGATTATTTCATTCTTAATTGGAGCGTTAGGTTGTAAGCGCGCGCTGCTGATCCGCCGCGTGTTAGATAGTCGTCAAACATATACGCGCGCACAGAACAGTGCAACAACCCCGTGCCGTGTCACAATCTGTCGCGATCGAGGAGCACATCCGTTTCAAGTTAATGGTAGTATGGATTCGAAATTCGAATTTCTAGCTGTTGTGCGTGCAGGGCGAAAAGTAACAACACTTCGTCATAAGTAAGAGAAAAAGCAAACATATGTTACATGTGTTGTTGGCGCGCGATCACTTCATAATTTCCCTTTTCGTCGGGTTTCGCGGTACATTTTAGTCACATTTTTTCCCCTTTTTGTTTTGAGGCGAACAATTTGCCCTTACAAACAAACAAACAGCATCAACAAACCAATATTGTACATATATAGAGAAGAAGTTGTATGCCACACCGACATATAAAAGGCAGAAGAAAAAGCAACATATTAACCCCCGATTTTTATGACGGTGTATAGAAAGTAACAATCGGCAATGCTATATATTTCAATGTACTGAGAGTATAAAGGGCGCCGTGTGAAGTTGGTGTAAATGAGTTTTAGTAGCGCTAAACCAAGCGCGCTAACCTTCTCTCAGACCCTTAGACAAACCGGGCGCATATGGGCGCTGCTACGGCATTTTTTTTTGGAGATTAGAATCAAAAGCGAAAGAAGAGGTAGAGAGTAAAGAGAAAATGGGGAAATGCGGGTGGCATAAGGGTAGTTGAAATGTTGTATGGTTTCAGTTTTCCAATTGAAGGAATTATCATTTTAATTTTATTTTTTGCTAAAATGTTTAGCTCAAAGTCAGTTCCGCATTACATTAAAGGGCAAATTAAAGATAAGAAGATACCAGTTTTGTCAACTCTGAATCGTAGTCTTTTCGCATATGATTTTGATAATGAGATAGAGAGAGAGGGAGAAAGATAAAACAAACTTTTGCAATTCATTATTCGATATTCTCGATGTCAGAAATGGTGTCCAACGATGACTCTTTTAAAGTAGCAAAATATCATACCAACGATCTTGCTCTACCATTATGGAAGAGGGGTCCGTTGTTACGTGCAAAAAAAGGAATATGGGGAAAACCAATCCAATCCAATGTTAGTAAAATAAATCCGACTTAATGTGCATGATTTCGTGCCGTACTTCACCACCACAAACACTTAGATAAAAAAGGAACAATTTAAAAGTCATTTGAACACAGTACGATCATGCCGAACACGATCCGGCGGGTAATGTGTTAGATCCGTTGGACCTTTTGCAGGGTTTTCCGACATTCAATTTAGAGTGTCAATAACATTTTTCATGGCTTGCGGGATGTTTTTCAACAGCTGTCAGATGTTGTATTTGCATCACAATAATTTAAAGGGGTGTTTCTAAGTAACTTTCGAATGTGCACATCATTATTCACCGTCTACAAGATGTTTTTCAAATGGCTGTTAAACGGTGTATTTGTATCATAATAAAATTTCAGTTCTTACACATGATTTTCAACACTTCACAAATATCTGGCAAATTCAATGCAGTTTGAGACGTGTTGAACATTATGTGGACGAACTGAAACATTATTGTAATGCAATTACAACATTTGACAGCTGTTAAAAAACATCTTGAAGGCGGTGAATTATGATGTGCACATTCGAAAGTGACTCGAAAAACCCTGTATCAGCTCTTCCACATGATGTTCAACACGTCTCAAACTGGATTGAGTTTGACAGTTCTTTGTGATCTGTTGAAAATCATGTGTAAGAAATGAAACTTGATTGTGATGCAAATACAATGTATGACAGCTGTTGAAAATCATTGTATAGGCGGTGAATAATGATGATGTGCACATTCGAATCTGACTTGGAAAACCCTGTATTTTGCATCGATCAATGGTGTGTGTAGTAGTGTTTTTGAGGATAAGTTTGTGTAGCAAGCCCTTGACAGTAGTGAACGTGTTTGAGTACGCTTTAAGTGCATTTTCTCCTCCTTACTCTTTAGCTGGACACGTTTGTTTCATCTCTTCTCTTACTCTATTTTTTACCGATCGATTTCAACGACCTAAAACGAATAGCCCTCGGCCATATATCTGCATCTGTTTTTGTTTCATTTCTTAAAAAGGTAGCTTAACGTGTTCCCCGTGTTTTTAACAAAAAATAACCTATTCTGCAATAAAATCGAGCTGTTGTTATTTCCGGCACGATACACACTCACACACATTGATGGTGTGTCGTTATTTAAGTAATCGTATCTCCGCATTTCATGCCCTCTTTTGCTCTTGTGTACAGATTGGTCACCGCGGAATAGTTGAATGTATGTTTGAAACAAAAAAGAAGGTTAAAAACGATAGCAAAATGCTTTTTTTAACGTGTTCGGTTTTTGTTTGTTCGGTGCCGAAGAATATTCATACATCGAGACACAACATAATTAGAGAAAAATGCACATATACCATATGACGATGCTAAGAGAGTGTGGAAGCGACATAGGTCGTGCATTGTGTTTGCTAGGAAAAACAAGTAAACTTGGAACTGAACGAGCAAACTGTAAAATAATGCGGCTGCGAAACAGATGATTTAATTTATTATTTCACTATCGTTTAGGGTTTTGCGTGTTGTTACATCAGGTAGTAAAGCCTCTTGTGCAAAAAGGCACTGCAACCGCATGTAGGGAGAGAGAGGAAAGGGAAAGAATAGATGATTTTGAAACAAAGCAAAGCAAAGAACGGTAATAAAAAATCTTTAAAAGTGAATTAGTGTCTCTTAAAGAACGCAGCTCTATACATATAATTAAACTACTATTATGCGTAGAACAAAGAAGCTGGGAAAAAAACTTGAAACAGAATCAAGTTGGTACTTTAAATTAACGAAGACAAAGCAAAGAAGGGAAAGCATAAGGAACAGAGAAGAAAAAAAAACACACACGCAACACGGAAGGGAAGAGCCAGAACAGAATTAAACGAATAGTAGCTGTTATATATCTATGTTTGGTGTCATTTTATCGCGTTTATACAACAAAGTCCATTGTAATAGTAATAATAAAACCCCCCTCCATTCATCCTTCCCTCAAACCCCCCCCTCCCCCCCAACCCGTTTACCCTGTCACCAACAACCAAACTACATTCACGCAACAAGCAAATGCATGTAGTGAACATCTTCATTATTATTATTATGATACACTTAAAGTAAAAATAACGCGAAGAAAAATTATGAAACATGTGAGTGAAACGTGAGTGTGTGTTTTGTCCAAAATTTTACAATTAGACGAAAAATGAAGCTAACCAAAATAAGAACGAATACGAAGCAGAAGCAGCAGCAGCAGCAGCAGAGTACAACTTTAGCGAATAATGAGCTGAGCATCCAGGGGTAATAAAGCATGGCCAATAATAAGAATGAAAAATAAAAGGTACGAGATAGCTCTCCCCTTTCCCCCTCCTCCCACACCCACCAAGACTCCCCCACACTCAGCGGTGGAAACGAATGGCGACAAGTTTAGTGGTTAGTAACGGTGAATGTGCAATGGTGAAGCAAATTGTAAATGACACTAAATTGTTGATATTTTTTGATCCAGTAACCTCTCAAGAGCAAAGCAAAATGATGTAACATTTTCCATCGATTTTACAGTGAAACAAAAAAACAAACAAACAAACACTCATCTCTATTTCCTCTCAGCGCCAAAAGCAAGCGATACAATATAAGTTAAACACAGAAATAGAACCTCTCTAAAAAAACAAAACAAAAATGGTCGCACACAATAGTGAACAAAGAAAAGAATATAAATAAACGTGTAAAGAAACACTTACTTCGTGTAACACACAAGCTTTTAATCATGATAAAGCTGTATAAAGCAACAAACTCGTAAATGTAAACGTTTTCTTTCATATCTCATCGGGGCACTTAACGTTTTAAAAAGGAAGAGCAAATGAAGCAAACAAAAGTATCAAAAATAAGGTTGAGGGCGAAGGAGAGGGACCGTGTTTTGGACAAATCATGTACAACACAGCACAACTTCATTGTTCCACATAACCTAATGAAGGGAGGGGTGCAATTTTGGATGGATACGCCGCTGTAAAATACAAAACCAATAGCAACAAAGCACACAAGAATATAAATATGAACAAACAGAAGAAAAAAAACCATTGATAAAGCTTATTCCACTTATTCGATTTCAAAAAAAAGAAGAAAAAAAACGAAAACAATTGTTTCCTTTTTAGATTAACAAAACAAAAGCAAGAACAAAAACTAATCACCAAACTATTATTGATTGTGTAAAGAATTGTGGGGCGAAGCGAACGATTCCTAGTGAAAATTTCAACCAAAAGTTTAAATATAAAATAAAAAAATCGGGTAAATAATGCAAAAGAATGATAAACAAAAAGGGGTAGATAAATTTCACATGATGCGCGCACTCCTTTCTGAATATAAATACGACACGGAAATGGGGGGAAAGTAGGTGAGAAAAAAAAAATGGAAAATCTTACTGCAATCCATAACACATTTACTACAAATTAAATAAAAAAAAAGAAAACACTACAGAATTATATGTATTAATGATTGAAATTGAAGAATCCTAAATTATGAAACAAAACAAAAAACAAAATCTTAAGTAAGCTAAATTGAAACAGAGAACAAAGGGTGACGAGAAGTATCGTGAAGAGAAGAGAAGAGAATAGAGAGAAGACAAAGCACAGACAGAACAACAGCAAAACAAACACCGCAAAACGCGAGAACTGAATGGCTCTACGTTGAGTGTGGTTTGTGTATGTGTGTGTGTGTGTGGTTGGCGCAAACAACGAGCATGGTAAACCATTATAGATGTGTGTGTAAATAAAGAGAATAATGATGAATAAAAACAAACAAACTATGTGCAGAATGTGTAATTTTGAAGTAAAGGATCTATTTCAGGACAGATTCCTCACCAGCTCTTGCATGCTTGGTACTCTGAGTCTTCCAGCTTAATCACTTACTGATGAAATTATCAGTATCTTCTTATTACTACTTCGTTCTTCTAGCAACAGTTGTCGATTTGATCTATCCTTCCATTAACATGCCTTCATTGAGCAAACGCACATACGCGCCACAGAATGTCCCTCTACAAGGATGCTTTCGACGTCCATAAAGCTCTATTTGGCCGTCCACTATGATACAAGGGATGTGCTTTGGCCCAAACTGTTATGGCAAGATGATAACAGGTATAAGGAATAGCAACGCGTGTTTCCCTTAACTATTACTTAAGACCCCGAAACTCGGTTGATTAATCCTGCGAAGAAACCACATAACGGACTTGTTTGGACTCCCTATCTATACTTTTAGATAACTAGCATTTAGATATAGCAAGATATCTATGATATGATATGAAGAACCTTACTGGAGGATATTGTGAAGATCAAGCACAACGTGATAACATATCATATCATAGATATCTTGCCATTTCAATTTAGTCCAGAGTTAGCAGACACTCCAGAGCACGTAAATACCTCGAAGGCACCCGGAAGATATAGTCCTTTAACAATTTCTCAAAACTGCTGCATATGATATTTGTAAGCTACTATTGTTGTACCAAGTGATCTTCTATCCAACGTAATCGATCTCATCGATTTACAAAGATCACATTAAGCATGATCTTTATAATGTCCTCCAGTAAGGTTCTTCATACTTCGTTCAACGGTTTCAACAGGCAAGCTAAATTCTTGGTCAAATCCTGTTTCCCGAGTATCAATGTCTGGTCAAAGATCTGATCTCTTGAATAGACTGATCGTTAGAGGATCGCTGGAAATCATATCAATCTATTAGCCCTATACACGGCTCAGCATCTCCGGACACCGAAGAACAACAACCTTATGCTTCGCTCAGTCCCTATTATCTGTTGAAGATCATTCTGAAACCCTGAACAGTTGAAAGAGTCAGTAAATATTTACTTAAAAGAAATCTGGAATTTAACTTGCTTATTGTTTCGGATATCATGGAGCAAGCAAATGGACTAACCATCCAGCAATGAAATAGTTTTAAACAAAACATTTATATTTCCTATCCCGTTCATCGAATACCTCCTCTTCGTACTCTCTACCCACTACTGCGCGGTGGCAGTCGAGTTCTGCTACTACTGTTGCTGTTACACTTAAATTCCCTACCAATATGTATCTGTGTACGTGATGTGCGTGTGTGTTTTAAGAACCGTTCCTAGCTCTCTCTCTCTCTACTGCATAACCACAAGTGTATAACGAACCGACCGACGGGATAATACGTTCCTTTGACTAGTGTTTTACAAACACGTTGTACTTCTGTTTCTATCCCTTTCTTCCCTTTTCCTTCTTTTGCTCTCTCCTTCTATGTACATATAGTGTTTTAAAATCTGTTCTCACAACAAATGCCATTGTCCCTGCTTTGCCTCTTTTTATCCTCTCCACATTATAGACACCAAATGCTCCACTTCCATTTTTGTGGAGAACCTTGTCTCTTGCTTCACAAACACCCCTCCTGGTTTCTTCCAAGTTAGTCTTATCTTATAGTATGTACAGGGATCGTTTGTGCTGTATATACGCGAATCTCATCTCACCCTCCAAAATCACTGCAAAGAAGCAAACCGGCGAAAAGTACCGACCGGGTGCGGTTTTGGAATGCGAACACAGTACAGAGCAGAGCTTTAGTTTAGCTTTAAGCACTCGCTGAAGAATTTACCAAGCGTATGGTAAAGATGGGGCCGCACACCAGCCAGACTGTGATCCTCGTCCGGGTAGCTCTGCAGACATTATAGGGTGAGAAAGCTGGGTGAGTGTGGCTGGACTTACAGGCAGAGGAAAATCGATTCAATTACTTACCACCTGCTTGAACATGATGTCGTGCGTTTCGAGCGCCCGGGCCAGCTGCATCGCCTGCTGGTAGTGGACGTTGTCATCGTACGTACCGTGCACCAGCAGGTACGTCCGATTGCGGAACCGCTCGTGCAGTGCCGTCAGTCGCGACGTTTCATACCCGGCTCGGTTGTCGGTTAGCGTCGGCAGGCCCATGTACCGTTCGGTGTAGATCGAATCGTAAAACAGCCAGTCCGTTACCGGCGCCACCGACACGGCACACTGGAACACGTGCTGCGTATCCTGCGCTAGTGCCATGGCCGATGCGTAACCACCGTAACTCCAGCCCCAGATAGCAATACGCTGCGGATCGACAAACGGCAGCTGTTCGGCTAGCTTGCGAGCGCCGGTAATCTGATCCTGTACCTCGACCGTACCGAGCTTACGGTAGATCTGGTACATGAGCCGATCGCCGCGCAGCCCACTGCCGCGGCCATCGATCTTCGCGTACACCACGGAACGGTTCGAGGCGAGATGGGTGCCCCAACCGATCGACCAGGTGCCGACGACGTTCGCCGAGTTGGGCCCACCGTACACGTCCACCAGCATCGGATGCTTGACCGCACTGCTGGAGGTGTTGGTGCCGGGTGGAATGAGCAGCATCGCCTTCGCGGTAAACCCATTGCCAAGATCCAGCTCGTGTATTTCGACGCGTGGGATCGCTTTCCCCTTGAGCGCACGCTCCAGATGATCGTTCGATTCCCAGATCTTCATCAGCTTCAGCTGCACAACTGTAAAGGAGGAAATGGGATGTTAACATTGTCTTATGTCTCAATTTCCAAAGCCTAACGACCTCCCTTACCCTTCTCAGCAACGCTCCACCGATACACGTGCGTCCAGGGAATGTTAGGGCCGCGTGCTTCCAGCACCAAGTAGTTACCGCCGTTCGGGCTCATCTGCGCATTGAAGAAGCTCTGCTTTGCACTCACCTCTGTGTCGCACGTCAAGCACTGCCCGGCGGGAGCATTCGGTCGGCCCTCGATCGCGTACACATGCAGCACGTGCGATTCGTTGGCCGTGTTGGCCGTGTAAAAGATCAGATTGCTCTCCGCATCCCACCGTAGAATCTCCTGCACTACAAACGTACCGCTAGTCACCGGGACGGCCGACCGTTCCGTCGTGGAGATCATCGTCACGTGCTTAAATCCACCGGCAGTACCCTGGGCCTGGGAGGAGATCACTAGGAACTGTGTTCCATCCCCATTAAACACCGGCGCACTAAATAGATCCAACCAACCAGACTCTTCCTTAATCTCGTGCACCGTCATACACTGGCCAGACTCGGGCAGGCATGACTTGATAATGGCATGGTTCTGCACACGATTCATCCAGATCGTCACGAGCCGTTCCTTCGTCCAGCCAACGCTCGTAATGATGTGATCGCGTTGCTGATTCACCAGCTCAACCGGTGGCTCAATCTCCGCCAACTTCCGCCCGGTCAGATCGTACTGGAACAGATGCACCTCCGGGTTCTTGGTGCCCACCTTCGGGTAGTGCAGCGTCAGCTCGCGTGGATACTGATAGTCCGGGTTGCCCGGTGGCCCATAGATTGGGATCTTCATCAGTGGCGTTTCCGTGTCGTTGAAGCGTATGAACGCGATGCGCTTGCCGTCCGGCGAGAACCAGGTGGCAATATTGGTCGAGAACACTTCCTCCTCGTACACCCAGTCCGGGATGCCGTTGTACACGCTCGGGCTACCATCGGTGGTGATCTGGATCTCGGGCGAGGTCGGCGTTTCGCGGTAGTAGAGGTTGTTCTGGTACACGAACACGAACGAGTGACCGACGGGGCTCCATTCAACGAGATTGAGGGCACGCTAGATCCAACGTAGAAAGATATTAGGTAAAACGAGATTTTTTACTCCAAACAACTCATCCAACATACCCTCTGTCCACCGACATTAATCGGAATGACCTGTTTCGTCGCCATATCCACGATATCGTAGATCGCCAGGTAGCTGTGCCGGAAGATCTTGCTGTAGCCGCGCGCTACCAGCAGATACTTGCCGTCGGGCGACAGGTCAAACTTGAAACCCTGCAGCTGCTCTTCGTTCGCCACTCCGAGCAGTGTTTTTGTGTCGTTGTCCTCCGGATCGTACACCATCACCGTGCCGAAGTCGTCGCGGAATATGATTTTCCCATTGGCGGTCCAGGTGCCGGTAAAGCCGCTCGCTGACAGTCGGCCCTGCAGGAAGTCATCCAGCGTGATCGGTTCACCTTCACGAATGATAGGGGCCGTCTCGGGACCGCTTTCTTCCTCATTGCTAGCGGTGAGGACGACCACGAGTGCGACGGCAACGACGGTAAGGATGACGGCCAACGTACCGAGGAGAAGATATCGGCGAAGGTTCCGCTTGCCAGAGCCAACGAGTTCCTGTGAAGGGGTGGAATGGGGATGATGCATTAGAACAATTGAGAGTTTCTTGAGAAAGTAAGGTCACAGTCTTATGTAGGAGATCTGTGTATGTGTAGGAGATCTGTGTATGATCGAGTCTACCGTATTACAAACTCAACATAACTGGACGGACAAAAGCAAATGTGAAGCCTTTTTGGATAACAAAATACGGAGACAACGACTGTACCAGATCAATGTCACGATATTGCAAGAGACGATATTTCACTATGTGTCCGGTTTACCCAAAGCCTTCAGTAAACGTGTAGTGCCAGCAAAGAAGAGCATTAGCTAGGTACAGTAACCCAAATACTTAGAAACCGGATGGCGAACTGCACGATGACGATTTAAGGATTAAGAATGGGTAGGCAAGACTACGGAATGGATTACTAATTTCATGTCAGTCACATTTTAAACTGTTTTTCTAAGACTTCTTTCAATTATTCTTTGGCGTGGCTTATCTTGACCATTGTGGATTGTTACGTTGCATGGATCTATGTTGCAGTTCCAAACACATGCTTTGAAATTTAGTTTAAAACGAATGTGTATTGTGTCAAAGGGGTAATTGCCTAGGACAAGGTTCTAAATAAAACATGCCTGGGCTGGCAGTAACATCTCCAAGAAGGTTCTTCAATATTTTTTTTAAATATACATTTTTATAGAGACTTTGTGTTCATTGGCCTCATTTACCTTTTTTCCATTTAGGTCTAGTAACAGCCAAACAAAAAATTACGATCAGTCGTACCGGTGTACTCGTTCGTTCGCCGTGACGCTCATTTTCACTCATTCATAGTCCTTTAGATAAAAAAATAGAAAATCGTCTAGGGTTTGTACTGTCCAACCCTATCCACTCATGAGCGACGAATGCTTTTCAACGAGTGAGTTCACCGGTACGGCCGGATTACTGAACGTATTAAAGATTTGACATGATCAGACTGACAATCATTATATCACCATACAGATCATTTCAATATTGATACAAATGGGGGGTTTAGTCATTAATATCGATGTTACAAAGTTACAGTTTCGTGTTTGCATTAAGGATACAACGTCCAAAGATCCAGAGAGACCTTTTAAGAATTAAGGGTCCAAAGTATATTTGAATGACTTGAATGTAACTTGAATGTATATTTCAAGTAAAACGAGATGGATTCAGTTTCTATACTCAAAATCTCGATAGGCCATTCCATGTTGGCGATAGCTAGTGCTGAAGATGATGGTTATTATAATTACAATCGTATCATCAATTCAGCTGTTTTAAGCTATGAATGTCATGAATAACACACGGATCTTTCCTCTCAAAGGTGTTGAAGAAGCTTTAGAAACAAAGATACACTAGGTAAGTGGGCTAGTGTAGATTGCTCAAATTCTTAAAAAAAGAAAAAAAAAATGTTAAAATTTCAGGCCTTAGTATCTCCTCCAAAAGATGGAATTTGCAACGGATTCTTAATTATTTAACTGTTTACGCAGTCGTTTCTAGAACATGAATCAAACTGTGATAGTCTCAAGGATCTTATAAACAAGATATTGGGGCCCTTTCCGTTTGAAGTTCGTAGGCTGGAATTTCAGCCTGTCAGCTGTTTGTATTGTATAGCAGTTTTCGAGCAGCTATCTAAGTCGGTATAATATGCAGGTGGGCTTATCCTAAGGTGTATGAAATTAGAAAGCTGATTTTTATCGCTTCTGTTTCTGAATGAAGATTTTAAGAGTGTTTTGAGTATTCGTCAAGCCTCCAGAAAGCTCGTTGGAGCAAAAGTTTTCACTCGTTCTATCAAAAAGTGATGTTCAAAATTGGTTATAAAAAAATGCTATGAGACCACCTGGACTACATACACTTTGATTCCAGATTCTACCACCTGATCTCTTTAATGCACCTTGGAATAAATGTAAACAACACCGTGTTTTCGAGCAGGTACTCGAATCTAATTCTAGCTTTGAGGCTAGAATAATCTAGACTGAAAATTGCAGGCTAGTTTTTCGTGTGGTTTTGTATGGAGTGTTTACATGATTTCAGCCTCCAACTGTCAAACTCCATACAAAAAACTGACTAGAATCGTGAAGGCCCCCATTCTTGGATAATGTACGTTGCTCTGTATCTTATACAGATATTCTTATCTAATCCAATAGCTCTATTCTTATGGTATGGTCCCCACTCACTACTAAGGTCCTATTGGATTAACACACTACTGCTACTGCTAAACTATTTCCAGAGCGTTTATCTTTCACATGTTGCATAGTTTGAAGCGTTGAACACAGTTCATAAATTCCAACCTATTTAGACAACAATCAGTTTTAATCAGCGCTTCCATCTATTGTTTCAATCTTAAATTACAACACCACCAAGCCACATAACGAATCTCATGATGAATCGCCGAAAATTACACATCCATCATAATTTTTCACACCTTCGAATTGCCTCTTTGGGCAGCTTTCGTCACGTCCTTTGTCGGGCAACAATCCGGCCCGGTTATTAAACGACACACAAACACGAGCGCTTCTTTTTCATGCCTTTCCTTATCTAGTCCGATAAAGAAGGAGGTGTTTGTTGAAACAATGTTATCGCAAACAGTGCAAACACCAATTAAGAAAAGGGAAACCCCTTGCGTTTCATTAGCCCAATCGGGTATGATGATCTTTGGAAGAGGCTCTCGATTAGGCATAGCTCCCATAGCTAATTGGAGATGATCGTGGATGGTCATGTACATCCCGTCTGCAGGTCCTCTGTTGCTACTACATCATTCCAAGGTAGTAACTTCCTCCGGTTTGATGGCCCTAACGGACAGTGCAGTGGTTTTCTTTCCATTGCCCTTAACGCAACGAACACGGGCGACGTAAGCCTGCGTCGTGCAAACACACACCCAACCGGTCACGAAAAACCTGTCCACGAACACCGTTTCATAACCGTTCGAACTTCCGAACCCTGCACGGTCGGTGTGGCCGCTGGCCGCGGCTCGTGGAAAGGGAAAGTGAATCCGATCCGGAAAGTGTACTGTGCACGGAAGGCTAACGCCGCGAGTTGTCCGCCAGTGCATTGCGACCCAAATTTGTTGCGTCGCGGGGGTTCAGATCGCTTCAATTAGCACGCCAGGCACATCGAGCCTGGCCCCATTTCGTATCGCGCTGGAGTAGTGCACGGTACCCTGGCACGTAATAGCCTTGGCTGTACACTCCACAAATATATGCATTACCATCTGGAAAGAAAACCCGAAAAAGCAAAATATTTGTTCATGAAACGCAGTGGCGAAAAGATCGTTGACCACCAGCCAGACCGAGTGGCGATGGCCAATGGGGATTGAAGTATGGGATGAAGTGGTGGTGGTGGTGTATTACGATCAGCGCACACGGCGACTCTGATGCCGTGCAAGGAAATTCCGAACCTGAACGCCGATGGTAAGCGAACATGCCAGCCCGCGCGCTGAAGACTTTACGGATTGATCGCGTATTTACAATTTCGCTCACTACGCAACACGCGACCATTTTGAGGTTTTTTGTATGTGCGTGTTTAAGTAAAGAGAGCAAGAGACAGAGCGGGACGGAGAGAGAGGGAGCTGTTTGTTCTATTATGCAATTGCAAAAAAAAAAGTTATGACGCAAGGCGACGAAAAGGTGTCCAAGAAGCGATCAACAACCGCGCGATCGTGCATGTGGAAAAGTGGATTCGAGCAACACCGCCTTTGTGCGACTCTGCTTTGCAGTGGAACGAAGTTGTTTGATTTACTACCTTCCACGGGCTACTTTTATCCTCTTATAAGACGCTTATGAGACTCTCAGATGCTTTTTTATGTGTGAAAATCAATAGTACACAATTACCTGATCCGAATGTCCGATCTCGATGCTGTTGCCAGTGGATGCTGCCATTTTGAAGGGCTCTCCTTCGTCTCGTTCTCACACCCAAGACACACTGTTAGTGTCCACGTTCTTTAGTATACAGCTCACAACGATACTACACTAAACGAGGTACGGGGACATTAAGCTTATCAAATCTCACTTCGATCACACGTCGGCTGTCTTGCGCGAACCTAACTCAAATCCATGCTCGTGTACGACCCAATAGAACTCCAAAAAAAGACTCGCGCTACCAGAGAAGCTTTTACTTGTCACGATACTGTTGTTCTTGCCACGCAATACGCAGAGCTCCGTTTGCAAGTGTTACCACCCATCTGAACAAACACTGTTCATCGCCCGAAAGTGTTCCACCCAGATAAAAGGTAACACTCCACCACTTTGGAAGGTGATATATTCGAATGAAAGTATACTTTAGCGTTTTTTCGAACCGAAATACTTTAAAGTAAGTCTTCCGCCAGACAAATAAACGATCGAGATAATAATTTTTATTTCTCTCGGTGTCTGTTTTATTCACCAAGCAGACTATTTTCCTTTCCATTGCGTTGGAAGAAATTTGGAGCGTCTTGCGTGCGAGTCGAAGTGTGGGTTTTTTATCGTGCGGATGTAGTTTCTGCTGCCTTCCACCGAATGTGTACACGAGGTTCAATTAAACCAGCATGTTTTACCTGCCCGCAAACACGCTTGATAACAGTTTACAGAGATGTGGTGGAGCTGGTAGAAGCAGCCAGTATCTCGTATCTCGCTAATTGCTGAACAAAAGCGGTCATACCGTGGCTAGCCATTCAATAATGTCGAATTATAAGGGTGTGTTCGATTTTGTAGGTAACCGGGCGGTTAAATACACAAGGAGAGCATATGCTTTATGCTGGGTATAATTGAGGACGTAATTTCGTAATAGAGTCTATCGAAAAGAGTATTTACTGGGAAACGGGGCAACTTTTAGGATTTTCCAGAACCGGTCAATATTCTATAAGAGACTACAGATCATATGAAATAAGATAAGTAAACCGTAGTATAAAATTATATTCGAATTCATGAATCTAATTCAAATATATCAATATATTATTCAAGGTTTATACATTACGAAAATTTACCCGCTTTGATAGAGTCACGAATCTTCAGATATTCGTCAATTCTGGAGTCCAACAAATCGTGACAAACAGAAATTATTATAGATATAATAACAATTGTCAAAAGTGTGATGCATTTTTAAGAACAGATTCTTTTCGAAAGATCTAGGAATAGGGCTAGCAATTGACTCTGCGTCTGCATCATATTCTACATATTTGGTCCGCGAGATCATATCATATCGGTCTTATATAAGCTAATCAAGCTTAAGTTACCACATTACCAAAGTTTTAGCTACGAAGGAAGCAATTAAGGATTTGAATTTCCCAAGACCATTCTTGAGATACCAGAACTGCTCACTCTGTTCAGATCTCAAGATCCTTCAAAGAGTCAAATTAAATATAGGATTCGCGAAACAAACACGAGCCGTATTTGGGTTATGAAATGCGGACGCAGAGATGGAATAGATAGATCTCGATCTATGGGGAATAATGAAAGCTAAGTGTATAAGAGCTTCTTATAAATCTGATGATTTCAGCATTAATACTTAAAAATGTTAAGTAATATTCAGTACCAAAAAGAACTTTTGATTGTCTAAGATGAAACTATTTGCATACCATAGTTTACAACTGGGTCCATTATCTTTTGGTTCTTAAAGCTTATTTTCACCGATTATATCTCAATTGTTTAAAGAAGATATTCCTCCACATCATCCTTTTCAGAACAAAGGACCGTTTAGAGGTTCAAAGATCAAATCTATTAAAATAAACTAAAATAAAACGTATTGATCGAAAATCCACAATTAAATCATCAAACTATGAACAATGTTTCAATCTATCAGCGCTAAAAGAGTTCTTAAAATAGCCCAAATTGGTGGCCTACGGAATTGATTTCCTGGTCGTGTGGCTCGTCTAATCAAAACCAATCTAAACGATCAATTTAATGTTTTCCCTTTCCGTAAAAGATCTCCACTTTCCAACAGCCTTCCGTTGAACGGCTTGTGACCGTTGTGACTGGATCGAAAATCCCGGAAATCCCTCCCATGCGGCTGGGTGATCAAATCGTTTTGCCGTCTTCCTTCCTGTGTGTCCGGTGTGATGATCGGGTGTACTTAAATTACCGCTTAAAAGCATCACTGGCTGTCAGTGTCTGATGGACAGGCTGTCGAGCTTGAAAAGTCGAGCGGTTCCGGTGTGAACGTGCCACAACGAAAACAATCACGAGCTGCGAATTAGCAACCCATTCTTCACGCTTGCTGCTGCTGCAGCACAATGTTAGCTAAACGGGTGGTTTAATGTTCATCCTTTTTGCGAACATTACACCTATACATTGCATGCAGGCAACACAGTAAACCAACCATTTATTTGAATGATAGGATGCGCTTTGTCGCATCATCTTGTTACACATCGTTATTACGTCCCGGTTGGGTGGGTAGAAAAATTGAGCCTTAAATCGTCTGCCTATATATGCATCACACATGTCACATTCAAAATTCATGGTCCACACACACACACGCCCGTTGTCGTTAGGTTGCCCAGGGAAAAGAAATCTACAATCTTGCCAGCGCAGCGAGATCTCGCACCCTCTCCAATGATTCGTAACGATTCGCTCTAATTAAGGTTCATCTAAAACTTATCCAATTTGATTGACCGATTTGTCACCCTCCGGGGAGAGCCGAGGCCGATGATGTGTCCCGCGTCATGGACCAGTTACCAGCGAAAATGTTCGCTTCGGTCATCCGCTTCCCGGAACGACTGCTGAGTGAGTATGTTCGTACGAGTAGAGCTGGTCATGCGGAGATATTTTCTATAGGCATTTTCTTCTGCCCATCCCAATGCAATGCCTGTGGACTTTCACTAATCCATCATCTTGCTGCGAGTGTGTGTGCGTTCTCAGTTCGATTAACATTAATTAACCCATCGTACACTGTGCGGCGGTGGATTCCTCCACTTAAAGTCTCACCAGAACTCGGCTCATTCTTTAAAGACTACTCCAAATCCCAACGGCAAGCCAAGCGTAGCGTAGTCTCGGCACTCGAGCTATGCCATTACAACAGCGTCGGTGTGTCTCGGCGGGTAGGTTAAACGCGGCGGAAACAATCTGGTCGTTCATCTAAGCAGAGTAAGTGACATCTCTTGCTTGCAAGTACACACCGAGTTCCGCTTACATCGGCGCTTCCAACCCAATGCCCCAAACCGGCCACCAACCGGGGCAGTGGAGCACATGGGAGCACACTTCACACGAAGGAGAATTGCACCGTCAGGATGCACTCGGGGATGCACGTTTGCATTTTTCATGAAGCCGTCTTGGCTGGCAGGAACTACTCTTAGGCGCTTGGGATGACATCCTGAAGGATCTCACGTATGCGTTCCCACAGTGCACAGCCGTGTGTGTGCCGTTTTGACCTTAAGGCATTACTGTCTCTCCTGTGTCCTCCAAGATCCTGTGTCGTTAAACTGCCACTTATCACACGCTAGTGGAGGTGGTGGTGTTGTCATCGTCATCGTCGGCGGTGCCTTCGCTGACAATGTTTGCTGGCTGTGCTCGGTGTGGCGTGCATTTCGTGCATCCAAAGCTTTATGCATTATTTATATAGTGTGACGCTTTACACACCTCCTCCAAGGGACCATGGCCGGGGGCGGGATGAAAGGATTAAACAATGTTTACCATCGATAAAAACGTACCGGGCCATCACGGGGACAGTGAACGAGCGAGGGAGAGCAACATTTCAATCTTCGCTCTGGGAGTTGTTAAATTAAAACACCACCAGATCAGTCAAGCGTTACTGGGGCCGTTTGAACCATTTTTTGGGAGGAGATGGATGGCGTTTCAGAAAACGTTTCATCTTAGAGCTTCCCTAGACCGGGGGAGGCGGTTCACTTGTGGTGAAAGAATGTTTTAAATTGATTTTGTGAGCCTTTTGTTCGAATTTTATTGAAGCAACTGTTCCAGACTTCATCTCGCATGTCCCACCCAAAAGCCCGAAACCTTACAATGGTTTGGGCTGCAGCTTTGGAAAGAAAAAGCCGCTTCTCGATGGCTTCGGTTTGATGAATTTTGCACTGGCAATTGGCACTACTCGTTGTCATCTTCTTTGTTGTAAGTCGGGAGAAAAAGTAATCCACTGCGGTGGGTTTACAATTAATCAATTTTTACTGCCTCGAAAAGCTTGTTCAGCACGTGTTTGGAATAGAAATCTTGATTACAAATCAAATCAAATTGATTGTCGGCGTAATAGCGGGGCGTACAAAGCGCAACGAATGTAAATTATCGCCCTCATTTCAAGGGGCGAATTGTAATGCTAGACTACACAAGAAACTAAACGCAGTGCACCTAATAATAAGAAGATGGTTTAAAATGCAATACTCTAACCGTACCGTAGATAGTATGACGTTTGCAGAATAATATTGCGCTACGGAAGATTGGGGCACTATGCCCGTGCTAGACAAATAATTGATTTTGTTGTAGTGCAAGTGTACGTCATGAAGTTGATGATAAGATTAAATTATTGTGTGTGTTTACATTCGATTGAACCTTACAGGGTTTCCCACAATTTATTGGTTGGTTCCCGTATTATGTGTTTGCTCGTCTCACGATTTATTAATCGTATCCCATAGATTTTTTGTTCGTTCCCACGATTTATTGGTATCGTCCCATTGGACATCAATACAGTTAAACTAACAAAATTCTGCAAAACGTCCAAAAACTCGTGGAAATACACCAACAATATATGGAAAGCAACCAACAACTTTCGGGAAACAACCAAAAAATCTTTGAAACCCCCTTTATAAGTTATTAGTTATTATGGCCATTTCAGTATAGAATAAAAACTTTATTCGATCGATTAGATAAATCTCTATGAAATTTCTCAAACAATATTTTAGCATAATTTACCTATTAATAATGAAAATATGAAAAATTCCATAAATAAATCGTTAACATTATTTATATTGCTGAACTCCTTTAGCCATTCAACATTTCAATCACCTATGTGAACAATTAGAGTTCAATGCGCAATGTTAGAGGTCCAAAATAGATATCAGCATTCTTTATGCTGAATTTTTAATATTTTTTTATGAAATAAAATAAAATTTCCTTTGTGTGTTCCAAATGTATCTGATTTAATAACAAAATCTTAATATATTCATGTGTCAAAGTACAGCGAGTAATTGCTGTAGTACAATTATAGTTGTATTAGACTATTGAAAATATGGAAACAGAAATACGATTTTAAAATATTACAATATGCAATGATTATTAATGATTCCAAATCCTAACATGAAAAAATGACTAAAACTAGCTCCGATCAAAAAAAACTTAGAACAAAGGGCCCATCAAGCCCCACCTGTTCCTATTCCGTACCAATATCAACAGACATAGACTTTCACCCTTTTTCTTCACAGCATTCGTACGATTGAACTATTTCTCATCTTGGAATAGGCAATAGGTCTTCGACGCGTAGGCTTCGATCATCACAGTGTCACCACCATCGTTGCACATCTCGAAGACTCGAATGTCCCGCACACGCTCACAAAGAACTGCTAATGTTCGTGCGCGCGAGTAACTAGATCTATCACTTAACGCTGACCCCCCGCCGGTATCCGTGGGTCAACTTGCAAACCAGCAAACGGCAATCAACTGTAAGGGCACCGGGACCGTACAGAACTGATTGACACTAGCGTGTAATGGTTGGCAAGATTCCACGAAACCGGACCGGACAATGATAAGCAACCGAAAGGGGAAGAACTCGATCTAACAGCACTGTGATCGTGTAAAGATAATAATGATGATGGTGCCGAGCTTTAGGAGTGTTGCAGTATTGTTCGCAATACTTCGTCACAGCGACAGGCTCAAAACATTTCACATGGATGAGAATCTTGGTGTCGTACTCGGTGGGAAATACACCGATTATCTCTCTCCCCCAGTTGGCAGATTGTTGGCGGAGCTTTTTAGACCTACAGACCTACTGCAGGGGGACTGGAAAACCTTGGTATTTGAAATAAGTATGCAAAAACAAACACACACACCTACTTCATTAAGTCAGGAATCAGAGCTCTTCGAAGGCGTTCCATTGGAGGAGCGCTGCCTCGGTGGGGATATACAAACGCGCAGCCTCCAAAAGCAAACGTTTGCCTTCATCGAACAAACAGCAGCAACAACAACAAAAAAAAAAACACGACATTGATCAAGTTCCGAAACCGGTTTTGGAGATTCAATCGGTAAAATTAACATCACGATTCTTCTGTGAGCGAAGCATCTTAGGACGGAGTTACCTGTCCGAGAGGCAGTTCTTTGAGGCTCTGTTTTTCGCTAATGCTTCTTCAACTTCCAGTACCTTCGTACACGTAGATGTGACGTAAATGGATTCCGAGATAGAAACAGCATTACGAAATGGCAACTTTGAGTGTAGTTGTTGCGGGTCTTCGTGTAATGTCACGGCGGATATACATTCTTCAACAAGTCCCACACACTTCAGTAAATCATTTCTCCCCTTTTCAATGTCTATCAGTTGGCAGTTACTAAGAGTATAGGGACACACTGGATGGCATTATCTGCGATTAGCTCCCAGATTAAGTGCCGACAGGAGACAGTAAAAGTGGTGTTTTATGACACCTCGTGATGTACACTAATAACCCTGACGCGTTATCAGCAATTCAACGCATTCTTTCCGCGTAATTACCACTGATATTGGCGAACAAGTAGAGTGCGTCGACTAAAGTAGACACAATATAATTTATTTAAAAAAACACACACCCATGGCGGGAGATTACATTGTACGTGTAATAAATTAAAATAATATAATAAATTAAAAGCGTAAAAACTTTTATTTACTGAGCGTAGAAAGCGCTCAGGGATGGGTGTGTTGTGTGTGTATGAGGAGTAGCAATAATTTAACAATTTCCATCCAACTTCGAGCCCGCTGGAATGCAGCTACATTTTGTATGCACATGTTGCACTTTGGCGTAAATCAAAATACGCCAACCCATATTCCTGCCACGTGCTGGTGAGGGTGGTGGTCGTGTGCGTTGTTCTTGGCGCAAAGCCACCCAGGAGAACGACGCGGGTTTGTAATAAAATAACTCGCACACACACACACAACAATTACTCAACACAAAACAAACCAAAAAAAAGATGATGCATTACCGCTTGCATACCGGGTTAGGTTAGCCCAAACAGGAAGAGCGTGAAACGATGATCATGATATGGCCGCGTTTGCCGTGTGCATCCACCGTACACTAACACAAAGTAGCGGTTATTTAATTTGCCTTCGTTTTTTTGTTGTTTAGTTAGTTTGCATGGTAGTCGCTCTTTGCTTGGGCTCTTGCACACAAAAGGTGCACACTGGAGCCAAAGGTCCGGAGTGGCCATTTAACGCCACGATGTAAGTGTAGGGGAGCGGGCTCTGTGTGGCCAATGTGTTTGGAGAAAGCTTACAAACATCAAATGCAAACGCAGGTTTGCACAAATTAAACAACTCAACGGATCGCAAAAATGGACGGGATGTGCTAGAATAATGCACTTAATGGGGTTCGATAGCAAAAAGAGAAACAGTTGATGACTCGAAAAGATGCAGTTGTTATCTCCAGCAATTATAGAAATTCATAGAATTAAACAAACCACGGAAATGCATTAGATTTCGTGGAGTCTGTCATTATTTCTAATTATTAAACACTCGGAAAATACGACGACCACTATTTACTCATATCCACGCTAACTGATCTCAAATGTGATCTGTAATACACACAAACACACGTCCAAACAGTACACATAAGCCCATATTGGTATGGATTTGTTCACCACATCACATCACACGCTTTCGACACTGTCACACGGTTGATGACGCTTTTCTACTGGTCACACGGAGCCGCGATCCATTAATCGCGCCAACCGACTGCATTGATGTGCTGTGTTGATCGCATAAATTTACACACGAAACGCGAAAGAACGGTGTATACACAGGCGGCATTAATGCTTGCGTCTGTCATCAAACCCTTGCACAGCTTGGCACCGAAAAAAAAACAAAATCCAAAGACCTCTCCCCAACAGAAGGGAGGAATGTTATGGTTTGGGAACTGTGTTCCGTGCCGTTCTTGCCTTTTACACTTTCGCCTTTTTTGGAGGCCCGCGCTCTTACGCACACAGACACGCATACTACGCACCTTCACGCAACACTTAAAAAACCGAGACCCGGTGGACACTGTGGACACCCGTCAAAAGTGGACGCGCGTCTCTGCGTCTGCTCACTAAACCACGGGGACTCGACCGTACGCAACGAACGTTACGCGAAAATTGAAACCGTTTCGTTCGAGCTGCCCGCCACCAACGTGCAGTCGGGTGCGATCGCGTTGCGCTCTGCACCGACCATACTCACCGAGAGACCACCAGCAGGCGAGAAAACAGCACAACCACACGATGGAGGGGTTGGGTTTTAGTTGCTCGTTGTGGCTCTCTCTCGGCGAAACTGCTCGAATTGGTTTCAGTTCACCAAAAAGGTATTGGTGGATGCTGCTGTAGCTTTATACCATGATGAGATGATTTTCTAAAATCAAAAACTCATTATGGTGATATTTTTCCAGCCGATGTTGTTCAATGTTGGCTTTTTTTTTGTATTGTCGAGTGATTGGGAAAATTTCAGCGTAACTCACTTTCTCCCCGCTGCTCCGCTTCCGTACCCCAATGGGGCATTTGATTTGCTTCCTATCATATCGGTCGAACCCATTAGCCTTTGCATAATGATAAAATTGCGGCAAATAAAGGTTTACTTTCGCCACTACAAAAAAAATAAGCATCTATAATGAACTGGTTTCGTTTTTCCAGTTTCGATTTAAAGGTTCAGTTTGAAGATGAGGCGGTTTGTTTTCGTATTTACAACACTTCTTGCCTTCTTGCATTTGGCCTCGTTACTTCCTTTCGCTTCTGTTGGTACAACAAAACCAAAAATTTCTCACAAGATTCAACCATTTTTTTAGTGTAATGCAACTATTTACCACGACCATTCGGTGTCACATTGTTATACATATCTTTCGATCAACAGTTCACGTTACTACATCATTTAAATTGTGTAACATAATTTGGAAGCTTACGTTTGTGGTATAACTCGAGTAAAAAGTACTAGTCAGCTTACACTTGTATTATATTAAAAATGTAGCAATATAGTCAGTCATGTTTGCTTGCACACTTTTAGTTAATTTAAATTTATAAACAACTATTACAACTGCTCTAATAAAAGTATTTCAACGGTTCAATAATTCAATAAACACAAAATATTGCAATTATTTTGCATCAAGATTCTAACTCGAATCGAACACATGACATCTGTTGTGACATTTCAATCTCTTGACCAGACTCTAATTAACCGTCGACTTCCCAGAGCTTTAAAACGCATATAGTTTCATACTCTGATAGTAAAGTTTGACTGTTAAAACAATATTATGTAAAATTGAGTGTTTATGATGAGCATACGCAATTTCAATTCAATTTCATATTCGATCTTATTCGGAACAGTTGAGATTTGTTACTGTTAATTTATTTTCAACTATTATTTTCCTTTTAAAATGAGTTGAACTTACTCGTACTAATTTCTACAAGAACAAGAATAAGCTTCATAAGAACAAGGATAAAAACAATGCTTACAGAACCATACAACATACGGGAATGTTATGAATTAAAAACAAGTTCATTTTTCTTTTTTCTTTCATCAAAAACTTGCCCAGTTTGACCCACCTATACAGCCTACAGTGAACGTGTTGTATTTGAAACTGCTCGACAACTGCTTTTTAGCGAGAAACATCCACCCCTTCGCGAGAAACGCTCTCTTTGCAGAGCATCCTTCTCTTGTTGCTCCCCTAGCAACGGGGAGCAAACACCAGCCGGCTTTTAGCCACGCTCTCGCATTGCTGGATGCTTCTTGGCTGTAACACTGTAAACAACAACCGACGACTTGTTGCCGTATGCCGCCCGAGAGAAGTTATCGCTTGAAGCCAAGGAGCAGGAAATACAACACGCTCTTGGCCGACACGACGGTGCGTTGATAGAAAGTGGCCGAACAAAGTGGATAAACATTGTGATTTCGGTGTCGGCTTTCATCCCACTCTCTCTCTCTCACTTGCTCAGTCTCCCCTGTGCTCCCCTCAAACACGCGCATTACCTTTCACTTTCCTCCCCCTTGTCAAGGTTAAGTCACTGGCAGGTCCGTCCCCGACCCCGAGCTCTCTTAGCGAACGTGGGGCCTTCCGAACCGTAACCGTTGCATCTGACTGCAGTCACAGCATGTGTTGTTTCTCTTCCTGGTCTTGCTGCTACTTTGCTGCCGCGAACGCAATTAAACCTATTATTCCCGTGACTCTTTTCCCCCCATCATCTTCGGAGGCTCTTTCATGTTGCATGCGCCTGCTGCCACAAACAGATGCATATATGCTGCTGCTGGTACTGATATGCTGGATAAATGACAGCATCTCAGCACAAATCGGCCCACATGATGCGCGGCAATGGCGTGTGTGTGTGTGATTCTCCGCCTGCCTAATCAGGATGAAGCCAATTGAACCGCAAACGAACGATTAAAACCGTTCTCTGAGACAGCGAGCTGTCGTTAATTGTCCGATACACTGAACACACAAGCCACCGAGATGTACCAGTGCGAGATTCGAACAACAGATAGCAGCATCGTAGAAGATGACGGTGGATGGTGGATGCGTTAATGGATGGTAAATGTCTCACGCCGTCCAGCCGGGTCAACGATTGTTCTTCTAGGCCAGCAAACAACGATGTTCCGCGAACGATGACTGGAGCATATCAGAGTCAGAACAAGCGATCCCCTTCACAAGCAGAAATGGTAAAGATTCGCCCAGCAAAGGGCCAAGCAGAACAATCAATCTTCCTACATGCCTGTTGTACATGAGCGGAGGGCGCGGACAAAGAGCAGAAAGAAACAAGTGCAGTAGAAACAACTTGTTCACCAGCTCAAAGCTCGACCCACATTTGCAATGCTATCAGCTGGTGGTTGTTCTTTCGCTTGTAAGGGGACGGCACTGTCTGTTAACAATGCAAGGTTAGGTTCGCTTTTGCATAGATACCACTCTTTGCGTAGCAAAATATGGTGGTAAGTGTGAGGAACAAGCGCAAAAAGTATACCTACCCAACCACATAATGGGTGTGAAAACTTAGGCTAAAGGGAGGGCACGATAATTGCAAACAGTGCCTACTACTGTTGGCTCAAACGGAACTGCATGCGAAATTGGAGTGCATTTTGATGTACTACCATCGGTTGAAGTTGTATGATTGCACACCGTAGCTTACCGCGTGGTTTAATTACAACCTCATTCAGTGGTTAATTGTTCAGTTTACATTGGCAGCTCTACTTGCGTGTGTAAATTAGCTGTATATTATCAATTGTATTAGTTGTGGCGAAAGAAAAAGGACAATCGATTTAACACGCAAGGGACTGTTTCCAGCAAAGCTACTCCTGCACGTGTGGGTTTATTGACATTCGATGGAAAGTGGTCGGAGGATAGCAAAAATCGAGTGGATGAATCTATGGTGAAAGGTTATCGTGAAGAATTCTCGAAGCATAAGAAAAGTAAATGAAAAACAAAGCGAAAATAGATACATATCTTTGAGGGTTCAGCTGTTGACAGTCTGCGGATAGCCTCTAGAATCTCTAGAATAGGTGCGCCGCGACTCAATGTCTCAAGGGATCTGTTTTGTTGCATAATTGTATCCTCCATTTTGAATGTTTAATCATCGACCTTCATGTTATATGTTGTTTATAGGCGGAAAAGGGCATGTAGATCAACATCATAACATAATTTAAATGAAAACCCACACATCTAGAACCTACAAGAGTGCAGTATATCAGAAAGATTTATAAGTAAATAAGATTTATGTGACAAGAAAGTGTAGCTGCAAACATATTCAAATTAAAACTAAAGCTGATTCTTGGAATAAGAGCTAATAGATACAATATATTTCATGATGTTCTCCTAACCACGCATTCTCTTACAACTTTAGATTGTGTTAAGTTGCTAACTCCATCCGGGAGTATTAGTAACACTGCTTATTTAGTATCATGAATTTTGGTTTTTTAACAGGGAAATACACATGAAAGAGACAAGCCTTGTATAATTACTTATTTTTTAAATAGATAATCAACGAATAAGAATAATGCTACCAAGACCATAAATTAGTCTTGTTTGATTGTATCCCATTTAACCTGGTACTAAAGGGCCACCTGTATTGGGGACCTAGAGAGTCACCATCAGGATTGACTTACATACAAACTTTTTGTTCATGCTATGAACATCTATCATCCAGGATTTAGTAGAAGGTATAGAACATTGGATAGTGTCATCGTGAATTTCAGACACTTTGTTCAAAATTAATTTGAAGACAGGGATTCAACAGGATATTACAAAGCCTGCAGAAAAACTTCACATGAAATGATAGTTTGCGACGGTTGATAGCGCTTTTATGTTGGACTTTTTGTTGGTTCCAGAAGCAACGTAAGGCTCGTAGCAAATGATCTTATCTGAAACAACTAATATCCAAAGTTTGAAGGTCAGAAGACGAAGAATTATTTGAAAATGAAAAAAATAGTCAGAGATGACTCCTACCATCTAAATGTTGTACTTTACTATTATATAGCGTTTTATATAGCGTCTAAAAGGTTTTTGATTATGTCATTCTTCAGGCACAGAATCCATCTGTACAGAAATAACGAAGAAGATTGCACTCGAGATGTAGAAAAAAAGATCTCCAATAATTTTGGTCAGACGACTAGGCAGTAAACGCAAAAAGGAAATTATGATCTTGATGACTACAAACCTATTCTCGAGTAACTTAAGATCGCACAATGATTTGCATAGCCCTTGACAAATCAAGTCGTTAAGCTTCAATTCACCACCGGATCATCGCACAGGTAGATCTCCGTCACACGATCTGTCAACGCTCAACCCATGATCCCATGTTACCTTACATGCATAGTTGTCACTTACCTGGTACATATCAATTTTCATCTTTCCTTCAACACCACCACGACCACCATCCATGTCCACAATAACACCACGTGCTGACCGCAACCACCGGCGACTACCGGTGGTAGGTGCTGCCTCCCGATCCCCGTCACTGTCACCGGGATCACCCGGCTCGGAATCACTGCTTCCACCGTCTCCGAAATCGTTCTGTGCCAGCGGTTGATAAATGGGCTTGCGAGTTCGAGCGATGTTCATAGCTACGCTCTTCCGGTCGATGGGAGAGTTGAACGGGAAAAGTCTCAAGCAAACTTGGATGGCACGTTACACCTTTTGGGGGGAGTAAAGATAAACAATAACAGGATTATTAGTTATTTTAGCTTGAAATTATGCTATACTAAAGCTGCTTTATCTATTTATCAAATTTTATCTATTTAGACCAGCACTGTAATCTTTAAGATAACGCAGACTCAACACGAAATGATGCCTAAATTAACCTGTTTCACGTTCTGTTTTGTTTTGCAATTTGGTCAGTTGCCCTCATTCCAGCCATTCCAGACACTATCCATCTGCCCGAAAATTGCCTTTTAATAATTCCAAGGGCAGCGGGTCAAATGTCAGCTCGTCTGTCTCCTTTTTCGCACGGTCTTCCCCGGTGCTTAAGCCGCGATTGTGTTAATAATGTTTGTGACTTATCGCACAATCCACCGCCACGATCTAGGGCACCCGGCCCTCCAGAAAGGTGCAAATTATACCCTCCCCTCAATTATCAACACGTTTCAATCAATCACTGCAAACAAACCAACCAAAAACAAAACAAAAAAACATAAACCCCGGAACGTAATGCGAGGCACAGAACTTCAACACCAACTTCACTTCCAACGTGACCGAAAATCCCCGGCGCCAATGGTGACGCCGTGTACCGTAGGGCATGGTTTAAACAGAGTGTGCAACCGTGTTATCATTCTTTGCTCCCACCAGGGGAAGGGCAGGGTAGTGGTGAGGTAGTGGGCACAGAGATCTAATGTTTGTTACATAAAACTCAACAACACCGTTTACCTTTTGGGGTGGCAGGGTGCACCATTATGTCTCACATTTCTATTCGGCGCAATATGAGAGAACAACGCGTTGGGTGCGGAATAAAAGTAACATGAACAGAGAGTGAGAGAGGAGGGAGGAACATTGGGGGAGAAGGGGAAATGAAACTAGTTAAAGATCGAGTGCAGTTTGGGGTCATAATACACCGTGAGGGGAGAAAAATGCATTAATATTGGGTAGGTGAAGAAGTTGTGATGGTTTTTTTTTGTGTGTGGTTTAAAGGAATTTTTTGTGTTAGTTAGCTAATTATAATATCTATAACGTTTATAACGTCTACTCGTACGACTGAACAACATGCCCGTCATGGGTTCAAGCCCCGAATGGACCGTGGCCCCATACGTAGGACTGACTAGCCTGCTATGCTAACAATAAGTCACTGAAAGCCAAGCTCACTTCACTAGTGGGTTCTGGCAGGCCTTGACCGACAGCGGTTGTTGTGCCAAAGAAAAAAAAAAAAACGCACAGTTCGACTCGAAAGGTATCTGTAGTCAATCCATTAAAAAAAACATTCAACATAAAACGCTCCCTTCACGTAGTGGATCCATGCAAATGAAATTGCAAAACGTTATTTTTGGAGCCGAACTTTGCCGAGCCTTACTGAATGCCAATAATAGAGTCTGTTTCTTCGACAGTGTAAAGATTCAGCGTTCTTTCTGGGGTTTGAGGGGATTGATCCTTTTAGGTGTCGGTATTTTAAATTACATTAGGATTTCATAGCGAAAATTGCTACAATCAAGAACAGCAATTTGTAAGAAAAAATCAAATTTATCACAAACTATCCAATGTATTGAAAATAGTGATTATTTCTCTTGAGCAAATGCACGGTTTCACTCCGATTCCGACACCAGAGAAACGGAATCGCCCGCTCCGTCTAGACCCGTCCAGCATCGTCCAGAATCGTTCAGATACTTACAGAATCGTTCAGAAATCCTGGAAATAGTTCAAATTTCAAACATTCTTACAATACCGATAGTTTCAATGATTTCGTCGTCAAAAACTTCCAACGATTCCGATGATATCGGTTGATTCTGAACGTTTCCGGACGATTTTCATCGGTTTTGATTGCACCTACCTTCGGAAGGTGACTTTGAAAATGATCGCAATTATTCGGAAAACTTGCTACCTAGCTTTTGCCTATTCCACCCATGTCTAGTTGAGAAGCGATATGTTCTTTCGCTTCCTTTTTTGTCTTAGTTGGGTGTTACATAATGAAAAGTTCTTTGTAAAATCGCTTTTTTAATTGTTCGAACCCAAAAGCATCAAAATATTTAAGCTAGCGTTACGATTATGTTGTGCACTATTGAGGTACAAACGGTATAAACTCACCACCTTGTTTTTTTGTTAAAGTTATATTCTTTACATTTGAAACAAACAAATAATATAATATAATAATATTTTTGGCATTTAATTAAAAATCATACATCATTTTCTTCAAACACATATCTACAATGTGTTCGTCCCGAAAGGACAACACTTTTTTAGTATACCCATAATCATTCAAGCATAATTTCGTAAAATTACACGGAACTTTTTGTACGACCTAATAAATTCCACCTAGCCACGATCGCGGTTCTGAGGCACTACTACAAGTGAAAGGCACACTGAGGCGTGCTAACAAACACTCGTCACCGATCAGTCCCAAAGGCGGAACCCGTCGACGACGTAATGTCGTGAGGTCGTCCGTCTTCTGGAGCAGTTCCAGCTGAGTAAACAAATGAAGCGGGGAATTTTCTGTGTGATATCGATACACAAGGTACACGATAAGATACACGACAGTGTCCACGTTTTTAAAAAAGTTTCGTCCGATTCGGGTGGGGTAAATTATTCCTCTCGAATGATGTTATCACTGACGTGGAGTGCATTTTAATTAGCTTTAGTGGGAACTTTCTACCGATTGCAGTCTGTCAGCGAGAGCTCGTAACAGAAGTTGTGCAAAAAATGATTTTAATGTATTTTAGTCGTTTAATGTTATTCGCAGCATCCACACGCGCAGTTTTACTTTAAAAATCTCATAATTCACATGACGATCTGTGTAAAGTCTTGCCGAATCATCTCCCCATCACCGGTGGCGGCGATGACCGCTGTCCTTCACAGCTTCCACAACCACCCCTTTTTACTCTCTCTCTCTCCACCACCAACGGGTGTTGCAATAAACAAACAAAACAACGGCACAGCTGTGTAGCACAGCGGCTCCACACGGCTGACGCACACCGCGATCATCAACGCCGCCGCGAAACACAACATCGCGATCGCAGCTCTGTGGAGCGAGATGAAGATGCTCTCAATCTTGACCTCAAAATCTTCGCCTCATCGCGCGCTGTTTGCTTGAGGCGTGGTGGGGGGCAGGAAAGATCGCACGCCTCTTGTTCTTTTTCTTCACTAACACGTGCACTAAAACCTGCCGACGACGGTCGATTGTGTGTGTGTGACGGTGTTGCCCTCTCGTGTACTCTGTTTTTACTTAAGACGTCGCCTACTAAGACGCAACTTTTGAAATCCACTGTGTGCAGCTCTCACCGTTTTTATCAACTCGTCATTTGCATTATGCACGGTAACTTTTTGCTGGACTTTTGTTTCCCACACACATACACAAACAGTTGGAAAAAGGGACTTTTCTTTGCACGAACAATCTACTTCACGTAACCACCGTTCACATTCACAGCTGGACGGCGTGTTTCAAGAGGTTTCAAGATGCAAACGCGCAAAACACGTACACATCTCCCACACCACAGGCATCCACACTTTCTACTGCGGGAAGGAACAGGAAACCCTTAAAATTCGGGGTCACAACGAGATCGAAAGTCTTGTGGCGCGGGCGCTCGAACGTTCCCCCGTGTGGTTCGCTTTTGTCTTGCCGCGCGCGACTGCCGCGTGTTCGCGAAACTCGCCGCGAGAACCGGAGAGGAATGAAAACCGCGCGTGTGTTACTGTTTGTACAGCGTTCGAGTACTGTCCCGTGCTGTGCACCAACCGATGGGTGACGCGTGAATGAAAGGGCATTAAAGCAGGAAAGTGCGAACGGCTGCCAGAGCGCGTGGGAAAGAGATAGAAAGGGCGAGAGAGAAACGGCACAGTGAGCGAGAGCCATAAAGGGAGAGGGATTGAAAAGTGTCTGTAGAGGGAGAAAGGAAAGCATTCGATTAATTGAAATGGAACATTTGTGTGTGTGTGTTTTTTTCTGGATATTATAACAAAATTATTTTTCTTAATTATTTAAAAATAAAAAATAAAAAACTTTAAGTTCCGATCCTGCCAGGAGTCGAACCTGGAATCTTCTGATCCGTAGTCAGACGCGTTATCCATTGCGCCACAGGACCTGTTGCGAAGGGAGACGCGTATTGACAAACCGGCACGTCTCACGCTTACACATTAAGTGCAAATGGCAATGAATTTAGTAAACTTATAATTCTTTACATTAAATGTTATTTTTTACTTAATGTTTTTCCACTACCCATTCAAAGCCCCTTTTCCCGTTCGGCTAAAAAAAGCGAAACGAAAAAACCCTAAATTGGATGCATCCTTGAACGCATTTTGGGTAGTGATTGCTGTGTTGTTCTTCCTACAATGGCGGTAATTTATGCTCTGCCACCCTTCCGGCAAACATGCATATTCATCGGGGCGGTATCAGTGGTTAAAGGGGGCATAGCGATCCTGAAATGACCTGAATCGCGTCGACGCTAATGATGAATGAACGGCCTGTTGTCAGGGGTAGCTGATTTGTGAAAGGTCCACCACCAACATCCCGTCATCCAACCGGGACCCAGAGTCCTGGGTAAGTGTTGTGTGGTCGTTGTTTTGTTTTTGTTTTTTTTATATTCGTTGTTCCATCTCTTCTTCTATTCCCATAAAAGCGAAAGGGTTGAGGAGAGTTTTATGATTTTTAAAAACAGTGTTGTTGTTTTCTTTCTCACATACAAGCGTAACCGTCGGTAGAGGAGACATTGATGTCCTTTTACGATAGAAATAATAGATATAGTTTATTGCCAAACGAAGAAACCTAGGCTTCTACCTCGTTTTTTCACGCATTGTTCTTCTCTTCGCTCTCTCTCTTTCTGTGTCTTTCTTTTAACGAAAAATAAAATTGCGTCTATTATGCTTAAATACAGCTCCCTTCCAACCAAGTGGTGGTGGTGTGCTGTTCATCCAACATATTATTGCTCTTCATTCCGCTGCCCAGCAATATAAATAAATATACGTTTACATTATACATTATATAGCCCAATAAATGGTCAACAATTTGGAATAATAGTCGAAATAGAATTGTGTAGACGTTTGAATAAAAATGGAATAATTGCTGCAATGCAAAGAGTATGATTAAATAGCGTCGGTGCAAAAGATGCGCCTTCAAGCGGTCTATGCAATGAATAACAGAGAATTTCCTTCCCAATCCCTACACGATGCACCCGGAATCAATTGAATCGTTCCCTCGAGCAGTCAGCGGGTCAAGCGAGCTGCTCAAACAGCAATCACAGCAATCTCGACGGGTAGCACAAACGATCCCTCCCCATTATTGCGTGCGCTACACTACTTCAGCTTCCACAGTGGGTCGAGATCTTTAAACGGATCGTTGTTGGCTTCCTCCTTGACGGTGCTGCTTGCCACCTGGGCCGACTTCATTTGGTACGACGTCAGTATGCCACCTGTGGCAGTGGAAATGGAGTAGATGAAACACGTTAACAATTGAAAATAACCAATCGGCTCAAAGCTACACGTTACTTACGTTTGTTCAGTATGCCATGCCCGTTATTAAGCACGATCTGATAGGACAGCTGTATCAAGTTCGGATCGCGCAGGGCACCCTTCCGCTGGCAGCAGATCCGGTACCAAATGTCGATCACATCTGCAAAACAAAAATTGCCACAGGCAAAAGTGTGTCAATGTATCGTGAAATTGTGCCTCTCTTGGTTTTGTTTTCGCATACTTATCAGCAGCGGTTTCCTGGTTTGGGTCGCCAGTATGGTGACGATCGCCACCGTCACCAGGCTCGACCGATCGGTCCCGTTCAGGCAGTTCAGCACGAGCGGACGCAGCTGCGGTGGTAGCTTCTGCTCTTGGTTGTACTGGCGGTACGAGTCGATCAGGTTCTGCGCCACGCCCAGTATCTGTTCGGGCGAGTTTTTAGGCCACAGCTTCGGCTGCAACAGTGCCACGGTCAGGGAGTAGTCCGAGCCGAGCATGCTGATGCGCAGCGTACGCTCGGTGCAGTGCGTTAGGTCGAACTGCTTCATCAGCGTTACCGATACGTCACCGTAGCTAAGCTCTTTGCCGACATCCGTGGGCCAGAAGGGATCCAGTAGCTTTAGAGAAGGTGGGGGAAGGACGGAGAGAGCGTTGTATAGTTGCTTAATTTTGTACTAAAATGCAGCAAAAGCACACAGCTTACCTCGTTGGCGGTATGCAGACAGACGATCACGTTCGACTTCTGGGACCAGATCATGTTCCAGAAATCGTTCACCGTGTTCGGTAGCGGCGCTTGGGCGAGAATGAAGTGAGGGCAACCAAACCCAAGGTCCTGTGTGGGAAGAGGGAGAACAAATTTATGGTAATAATATTACTACAAAATAAGCTTCGCTCGCTTTTCTTCAAACAATAATCAATTCTAGTAGCGTTTGGTATGATCTGTATGGTGGAAAAATGAAGCTAGCCAGGTATAATAAAGGGCAAGAGTGGCGAGGCCGGGTGGGGTAACATAAACTTACCAATTTTGAATCCTTTTGAAACTTTTTTTGTTATTTTTTTTTGGTTAAAAAAGGTGAAAAAGTTTGAAAAAAAGAACGGAAGGAAAATTAAACACAAAGTCCAAGGAATCGATTTTTGTTTGTTGTTTCAAATAAAGACTTCTTTCCACTTTCATTGCTATCAAGTACAATTTTCGCGATCATGTCCCGTTGCCACATTAGCTTGTCCTTTTTTTTGCGATCTTTAAACGAAACAAACGAACTCACCTTTACGTAAACCGCGTTGATGTAATTGTCCGTATCGGTGGACAGCTGTACGCGGGCGTGATCGTACGGGACGCAGTCGATCGAGCGATTCTTTTCCGGAAACAGGCGGGCCACGCTCACCTGCCGCTTTGCCTCTTCCTTTACCTGCAGCATGGAAAAATGAGTCATTATACGGGGTTTTTGCACACAATATTTATCCATCTGAGCAGTGGTGGGAGCTCAGAATCAGAACTACCCCATTCCGATTCCGTGTTCGGAATCAATTCCGGAGCCTATTCCGATCCTGGAATCGATTCTGATTCCGGAGCCGATTCCAGAGTCGACTCCGGAATCGATTCAGGAATCAGAATCGGCTCAGGACTCGGACTCGATCTAGGAATAGCAATTTGCTCGGCTAACGGAATCATAATTGACTCCATAGTTGGAATTAGCTCCAGAATGAGAATCAGTTTTTGAATTGAAATAAGAAGTTTCTGAAGCGAAATCAGCCCGGGTGTCTCCATGAGAATGGATCGTTTACAAGTAAATTTTGATTCTTTGTGGCTATCAATACGTAGCATCATTGGACCTAAGCGCCTATTCTTAGGCAGATGTCAAAAACGACTCCGATTTCAAAGCCAATTCTGATTTCCAAGCCAATTCCGATTTTGGAGCCGATTTCGATTCCAGAACCTACTACAATTCCGGAAACAATTCTGATTCCGAAGCTGATTTCGGAGTCATTTCCGGAGCCGATTGCGATTTCGGAGCTGATTCCGAAACCAATTCCGGACTACTATCCGGAATCGATTCGAGAAAACTTTGGAGCTAGCCGGAATCGATTCAGACGAAAACTTCATTTTTCCCATCACTACTTCTGAAACTCCAAACTAGTGATGTGCTCTCCGGAGCACGACTTCGATCCGACTCTGACAAAATTGGAACCACTAGCTCCGCCCGGAGTCGTCTGGAGTCGTCCAGATTCGTCCGGAGTCGTCCAGAGTCGTTTGGAGTCGGAAACGTCCGGTGTCGAATGGAGTCGGAGTCATTCGGAGTCGTCCAGGGTCGATTGGAGTCGGTCGGAGTCAATTGGAGCTGTTCGGTATAACGTGCTTGTGATCAGGAATTTCATTTAATTGTGTTTTAATCTTTAACTTTAGCGCGTGCACTTCGTATACAAGCCTTTGTTTCTAAAGCCGACTCCGGACTACTCCAGACGACTCAGAACAATTGCGAGAGGCACCTGACGACTTCAGACGACTCCGGATGACTCCGGACCACTCCGGCTCTGGGTGACTCTGGGCTACTCCGGACGACTCCAGACGCTTCCGAACGGCTGCGGATAATGTTGAGCGGACCTACTTTCCGAAGTCACATCGGAGTCGAATCCGAATTTTTGCCATCTTTACCCATCACTAAACTCCAAACTCACCAGCAAATCCTGCAGCTCTTTCCACTTGCTATCCAGCGGGGTCGTGCCGTTCAGCGTTTTCACGCCGCTCGTTTCGACAAACTTCTCCAACCGCTCCACCTCCTTGTGGAACCACTTGAGCGTCGCCCCGTCCTCGAACGGGTCCGGTTTGGTGGGGCGCAGAAACACATTGTCCGCTGGGTTGGCGGCGGCACCGGACACCGAAGCGGTCGCACCACACACCGAGGCACTTTCCCAGTCGAAGCTGGAGCTCAGATCGGAGCAGAGCGATAGATTGTCCAGGCTTGGTTTGCGCTCCCCAATCACCGACGAGCTCGCAGCGGGTACAGCGGTCGGAACGGTTTGAGTCGGGTCTGGAACGACCGCCTTTTCCACAATCGATTTCTCCACAACCGTAGCTTTCGTTGGGGTAAGAATAACGCTAGCCGCTGCTTCACTCCCATCGACTGCGGCGCTGCCCACGACGGAACTGGCCGTTGGTTGTGGCTGCAAGATTGGTGCCGCAATCGGTGGAACTAGCGCGGGCGAAAAATCAATCCCCGAGAGGAGATCTATATTCCTTGACTGCGTCGTTTGCGGCGACACGACCGACTGCTGCTGGGTGGTGGAGGAGGATGATGATGATGCGGTGGTCGTTGTCGTACTTTGCGATCCCGTACTGTCCACGTACGAGTTGGTGTGATGCGAATAGTGCGCCACATTGGCCGTGGGGTCGTTCGGTGTGCTGTGCGCCGCTGGCGGGAGCGGGCTCTGCTGCACAACGGTGGCCGGATCGGGTTGCGATGCTAAATACTGGTTCGATTGTACGGTGGAGTAGGTGGACGTTTGGTGATAGTACCCGGCGGAGGTTGCTGCACCGCTGGTTGTGTTGTAGTAGGATGAAGTTGCATTCGCGGACTGTCCTTGTGGGTAGTTGGTGGGCGCTGGTGTGCCGCCAGTGGAAAGCTGATACGGCTGGGAGGCGGATGAGTCGACCGATGTTGGGGCCGCTGTTTGACCGGATGCGGAGTACGTGGTGGCCATGCTGCTGCTGCTGCCAAGCTGCGAATTGGACACGTACTGGTTCGCGTACGAGCCGGCCGTTGCGTTGTTCGAATCGTACTGGAAGCCGCTGGTGTAGTCGTACGCACCGGTTTGCGGGTTGTACGAATATCCCGGATGCGACCCGTACGAGGCAGTCTGTTCCGTCTGATAAGGCGCTTGCTGGTAGTACGGGGTGGTGGAGGAGCTGGCGCCGTACGGTTGCTGCGGTGCGGGCTGCTGATACGGTTGCTGTTGGGGCACTGTTTGTCCGTAGTTTCCGTAGGCGGCGGCGGCGGCGGCGTCCTGAGACGAAGACATGGACGTCATTGATTCGTTCGAAGATGTCGGGTACGGTGTGGGGTAGGCGTTGGGTTGTGATACAGTTGGATATTGCTGTTGTTGTTGCTGTTGTTGTTGGTTAACTCCAACCGAGCTCTGATAAGCCGCTACCTGTGAATAGCCCGGATTGGAGCTCGTGCCGGCGGTTTGATTCGCGTAACTTCCATCCGCCGTCGGTTGTTGGAGATTCATGGCAGAAAACTGTTGATTCAGCTGGCCCCAGGAGGCTTGCTGTTGGGTCACGTCGGACGAAGCGGATGACGCCGACGGAGCTGGGGAGGGCTGTTGCGCCGGTGGGGGCATTTGCTGTTGTCCATACTGGCCGTAGTCGTATCCGGTTGTGTTCGATGACTGAGGCACCTGTGCCTGATTGTTGTTGTAGTAATAGTTCGTGGTGGTTTGATTTTGGTACATTGGATTCACGTATCCCGTGGCAACGGTGGAGCCAGTGGCAGATGGCTGTGGCTGAGATTGGTGCTGGGTAGAGTACTGACTGTAATCATACCCTGTACCTCCGACGGACATGTTGGAATTACCTCCATATTGCATTTGCTGTTGTTGCTGCTGCTGCTGCTGCTGCTGCTGTTGCTGCTGTTGCTGCTGTTGCTGTTGTTGCTGGTGATACTGCTGATGATAATTGGTGTACGAATCCTGATAGTACCCTCCCGTACCGCCTCCCGCCATTCCTACCACCGGCGCGTTACTTTCCGAACCAACCGGAGCAGGTCGTACAGAAGGCAAATGGGTCGCCGGGTTCTTATCCACCCCTGCCGCTTTTATAGACCCCAAGCTGATGGTGCCCGCCTTCAGATAGTCCTTCAGCTTTGGTCCTCCACTTCCACCACCGCTTCCAGTGCTCGAAATGCCCCCAGCACCACCACCGATCGCTCCACTATCGATCGACGACCGTTTCAGCACATTGCTCGACTTTAGCTTCTGGTTGCGCTCCTCTTCCTGCACGTCGCAGGCCGCCTTCACGCGCGAGTACAGCTTCTGCACGTTGCTCTGCAGCTTGCGGTAAAACTCCAGCCCCTTGGCGCTCTTCGACAGCAAATCCTCGTACACGTCGAACGAAGCGGACAGCGAGGAGAAGAACTGGTCGCGCTTCGTTTTCACATCGGACAGGCTCTTCAGTGCCGGCGCACACTTGGCGTACACCTCGGTCAGCGCTTTCAGTATGTTTCCCTGCGCCTTCATGTTCTGCTCCAGAAAACCGACCAGCTGATCGTGCTTGCCGAGCTCCTTCCGGAACAGCTCGTCCATCTTTTGCTTCTGCTCCGACCCACCGCCCTCGAGGGCGATCAGCTGCGACGTGATGTCGTCGTCGGTGATGTTTTGCCGCAGTTCCTGGTACAGCTTGATGCGCTGCACCTTCATTTCCTTCACCTTCTGCACGATCGTGTTCAGCTCCTGGAAGACCGCCTCGTCGAACTGCTCGGTGCAGACCGGGATCTGCGCCTTAATGTCCGGCAGCGGCTGCGACAGTATCTTCAGATTGTGCACGTGCAGTCCCATCGCCTTCCGCAGCGTGTCGTTGCTTTCGCCCGCCTTGTTGTGCGCCTCCTGGTACTTGGCCAGCTCGCGCCCAAGCTCAACCATGTGAGCGCCACCGTTCGAGCGCTGCCCGATCTTGGCCTGATACTGCTCCTCGCGGATTTCGTCCTGCCGGAGCAGGTTTTTAATCTCCTTCAGCGTTAGCTCCACGTCCGAGCAGGTATCGGCCAGGGTCGACATCGACTGCACCAGATCGCTGATGGCGTTCGGTTTCGCCTGCAGCTCCGCGCAACGATCCACCAGCCCCTGGGGCAGTCGCTTGTCGTCCGCCGTCCGTGGCGCCTCAATCGCGTCCAAGTTCAGCGAATCGATAAACGTTTGCAGCTCCACCTCCTTATCGTCCAGCTTGGTCCCGATCGTACGCAGCAGCGTAGCCTTTTCCTCGCTGTACATCGAGCTGCTTTCGTGCGCCTTCATCGGCACCAGCCGATGGAAGATGTCCTCGCCCATCGCTTCCGGGTCGGTCACGTTGAACGCGATCCCGTTCACCAGGTTCGCGCCCTGCACCGCCGTAATCGCGCTCAGATCCGGCACCTCCTCGTGGTAGATGAACTCGTTCTCGTTTTTCGCCGCCTTTCGCTTCGCCTCCACCACGTCCATCGTGAACTGCAGCGCATCGTTCACCTGCTCAATGTGCGCCAGCCCCTTCGACTCTTTGCGCGCCTCCTCCAGCTTGTCGAACGACGCCTGGTACAGCGCGACCCGCTCGCCCATCTTCTGCTGCTCCTCCGACTGCTGCCCCTGGTACAGCAGCAGTATGCAGGACAGGTAGGAGATTTTAAAGCGCACGTAGCGCCGCCACTCCTTGAACTGCTTGCTGCCGACAATGTCCTGCACCCGCCCGTCGTCCCCGCTCTGCGTGAGCAGCGCCGCCAGCGCCGAATTGTAGTAGCTCACGATCTGTGCCGTTACCTTCGCGATGATGCCCGACTTCCGGTTGTCGCACAGGCTCTTCTCCATGATGCACTCCTGGGCCTGGGCCAGGCAGAGCGCCTGCATGAAGATGAGCAGCTCGGTCGACAGGTCGCCCTGCAGCAGCAGCGCGTAGTTGTCCTTCACGTACCCGTACGCCCAGGCCGCACACTGGAAGTGGGTGCACGCCTTCTTCATGCTTTCCGGATCGGCCCGACCCTCGGCCGCCCCGAGCTGCGTGTGCAGCGCGGCAAAGTTGTGCAGCACGGCCGCCATCTCGTACTTGAGGTTCCATTTCGTGAGCGTCGCGCCGGAGTACAGGTCCTTCCAGTGGAAGGTGAGCAGCTGCTGGCCCTCGCTCACCGCTCCGAGCAGAAACCGGTTCTGGATCGAGTGGAGCTGGCAGTAGTAGCGGCGGACGGTGGCCGTCCCGTCGACGTCGCGCGTCGGCCGCACGGCATTACCCCGGAGCTGTTCGAGCTGATAGCATTCCTTGCTGTACGAGGCCGGATCTTCCTGGTAGTACTCCGCAATATACTGTCGGGGACGGAAGATAAAGAACGAGCGAGGTCATTGCAGCAAATGCTAATTTAATTTACGACAGGCTGAGCTGTGACGTCCTCCATAGAAAACGATGATTCATTTGCTACTCCCCCCATAGCCTCCTGCACCCTAGCCTACCTGCTTGAGGGAGGAAAAGTTGGTCTGCTCCGGGCTGGTTTTCAGCTCGAAGCTAACCATCGGCATCCGCGGCACGGCCTCCATTTGTGGGGCGGACTGGTGTGGACACTCGGGCGGCCCTCAATCTGGACGCTTTATCACGGTGAATTTACGAAAACCCCGAACGTTTGCACAAACACACTACCCAGCGATATTCACACACTCTCTCTTTCTTCTCCAAAGAACGGAATCGGTTTGTTGTTTTTTTTTTCTTTGCCTGACAAAACAACAGCCGATCAGGCACGGTGGGACGTCCCGCTGTCAAACGCAACGATGCGGGAATGGTGTTGATTTTAAGAAAAACACACGGAAAAAGCAATTTTAGGTAATCAAAAAATAAAATATATTATTCGCATAATATTAAGATGAAATTGGAGGCAGAAAACTTTGCTTTTTACGAGCAATTATCAAAACAATAATAATTTTCCTGTGCACGCGTTTACGACACCTCGGGTTGAATACTTCTCTTACCCGTCTGCCTGCGCTAGGTCTTTTCGCTCGCTCGCGCCTGTCAAACAAACCCATCATCATCATCATTTTCGCGTACGACACGGAAGGGAACGAAAATATAATTGTTCACCTAGGAGAACCCTTCCGAAAAAAAAATAAAACTGCACCTTGCTGCAGTGTCTCAGGTGAAGAGAGTGTTTGGTGACCACCGTCCGCCAGGTCGAAGCAGCCGACACAATCGAAATCGAAACGACTTCCCTGCCAACAAGCACAGGAACATCAGTGAGCAATTGCGTGCAAAAGTGTGTTCCTGCTGTGTGCGTGCGTGTGTGTGCGTTCGTGAAAAGCAGTGAAAAAAGAGAAAAGCCCCCCTGCGAGAGTGTTTCGCGGTTCGGGTGTGAAGAAGGTGGAAGCGTAATTGCGCTTTTGGGGGAAAAAGATGGTCCCGCCAGCAACGTCCAGTGTGTGCTGCCGCCCTGCTACTACCACCACCACCCCCGCTGGTCAACACTGTGGGGCAGATGTGCAGTGAAGAGAGGTGAAGAAAGGAAACGGTGCCCTTTTTGGTTTGCTGCAGCAGCAGCAGCAGCAGCAGAAGGGTAGGGGCCGAGAAGACGTGCGTGCGGAAGAAGCGAAGAGTGTGTGTGTGGGAGAAGAAGCAGAAGAATCCGAACGGCGATATCCACACACACACACACACACATCCGTATTGTGCGTGTGTTTTTTTCGCGTAAAATAAAAGGTGTAGCCAAAGCGCGGAAAGGGTTTACGGGCGGTCCCCCGCGATAGAGTGAGTGCGCGCTTGTGTTTGTGTGTGCCCGTGTGTGCGCGTGACAGAAAGAAAGAGAGGGCTGCCCGCTTCCGCTCGCCACCGTGGTGTGAATAAAAGTTACAAAGGTAAGAGTGGGTGGGTTTTTTTTCTATTGTAAAGCTAGTGGGGTGGAGGGTGGAATGCCAAACGGGGCTACAATTGTGCAACCAGCGGCTTAAATTCGTGCAAAAATCATCCCTTCCCCCGGCGCACCAGGTCAAGGATCGTGTCGTTCTGTGTGTGTGTGTGTGTGCGTGGAAAATTGGGTGTGCACATGGGATTCAGCAGAATGTTTAAGAGCGAGGTTGTGCGGAGAAGCAGCTCTAAATTAAATTAAATTGAATAATTCTGTGACCTAGCTGGACCTACGATTCGAGGGAGGGGTTGCATGGGGTACGATGAAAACGGGTTAAAATGTTACCCATCATCCCCTCCCCACCCCTTTTCATTGGCTGGGAGAAACAATCAATACCATCATCGCGCACCGGCTTCTGCGATTTGCCGTTTTCCACGCGTAGCAGATGGTGTGCTGCTGCTGCTGCTGCTCTAGAATCCTTGCAAATTGCACCTACGCTAATGTACAGTGCGGTACACAGTGTTGTCTACAGCACGAAATTGGAGGCTAATTTTGTGACGGATTTGTTGAGATACATTGATTATACAATATTGTGTAAAGACTAGCATCTCTTCTTCTTCTTCTTCTTTGGCTCAACAACCGATGTCGGTCAAGGCCTGCCTTTACCCACTTATGGGCTTGACTTTCAGTGACTAATTGATTCCCCCCATAGCAGGATAGTCAGTCCTACGTATGGCGGCGCGGTCTATTTGGGGATTGAACCCATGACGGGCATGTTGTTAAGTCGCACGAGTTGACGACTGTACTACGAGACCGGCTAGACGAGACTAGTATACTACTTAGAAAAGTTCTTAAAAATTTCGACAAGACAAGCTGGAATTATCAGCTCAGATTTAACTCCAACACAGTTAAATTGACGATTCAATGGTATGAATAGTTCCGACTCCGATAATTTCGGAACTGACTCCGGAAGGTAGGTCCTCCCAGCATTATCCGGAGTTGGAGTCGCCCGAGAGTCTCCCGGATTTGAAGTCGCCCGGAGTCGTTCGGAGTCGCCTGGCGTCGTACGGATTCATCCGGAGTCATCCGGAGTCATCCGGGGTCATCCGGAGTCATCCGAGGTCATCCGGAGTTGTCCGAAGTCATCGCCGCGCGGCTACACGAGGTGAAATATACAGCGAAATGAACTATTTGACAGGTTAAATATCTGACAGATACAGCTAAAGGGTTGGGGGAGATACAACATCCGCTTTCGAAATTCATTTAATAAGAATATCTTCTTAAGCAGAACATTCTCGAGAAAATGATGAATTGTTGACTGATAATTGATGAATTACTTGATATTGAAGTCATTTAATGAATTTAGTTGCGATTTTGTACACGTTACTTGTCTACATTCCAAATCAGCTGATTGCTGTGATGTGTTATCTGACAATTATTTCATCTGTCAAATTGTTCATTTCGCTGCATAATTCACCTCGTGTAGTCGCGCGGTCAGAAGTCGTCAGGAGTCGCTCAGAGTCGTTTAGAGTCGCCTGAAATCGGAGTCGTCCGGAGCCAGCCGGAGTCTATCTTCGAAGCAAAGGGCTGTATACGAAGTGCGCGTGCAAAGTGAAAGATAAAAACAACACTATGCAATGAATTGCCTGATCAGCAGCCCATTGCACTGGACGGCCCAGGTTGACTCTGACCAACTCTGGTTCCGGTTTACACCGGGAACTCCGAACGACATCTGGCGACTCCGCACGACTTTGGATGACTTCGGACGATTTCGGATGACTCTGCAAGACTCCAAACAACTCCGGACACCTGCGACTCCGGAAGACCATCCATTATTTAAAAAAAAATTAGATATTGTTCCTCCATAATCTACATAATTACATTGACAGATAAAATCGGATGTGACGATCCAACGACTTCAAAAAATATTGATTCCGTCGTACGACGAAATCACGCGTCCGACGTTATCTGTCAAATATCATATAAAATCGCATTGGATGGTCATTACCACGGGCCTTTATCAAAGGTGCTACGATGCTTTAAGAAGATAAAACAAAAATTCGATAAAAATATCTTGAGAAAGGAACTGACGCACGACCATTCAATTCCTTAAACAAACATAGAATGTGTAAACATTATTAGGGTTTTTTTTTAACTGTAACGCAATTTATAACGCCAAATCTTAGTGATCTAATGTATTAATTTTGTACATGATTTTTTAAATGAGTTTAAAAGTAGGCTAAAACAAATCCATGTATAATCTTACAAACAAATTAAATTCATTCGACATCGCAGTATTTGTGTCACACACTGTACTGTTCCTTGGTTGCGCGCAAGCGGGGGCTCTTACACCGCCACAACACTGCAGCCAGCCAGTGGGAGCACCGTTATCGCCACACCGGGTCAGAGTCCGGCTGCATCGCATCGTCAGCACGGCCAAAAACCAGCCGGGAAGCAAATCTCGGGAACTCGTTTTTAGAACCGCTGCTGCTGCTACCACGTTCTTTGCCCGTTGCCGTTTCGGCGCACCAGCACGAATTAACCTGTTTGGAAAGGAACGTTAGAAAATACTACCGCTACCGCGGGCCCACGGATCGAACGGCACGGAGGACAGGTTCTTACAGTTTTTAGTTGCGCTTCGCCATTCGCGGACGGAAGAATTTTCACTCCACAATAAAGAGGCGATTTTGGTTTTTCCTCTCTGATGGTCCAAGTAACCTTTGTGCAATTAATGGCAACGGGCCTTAGTCCCAAAAAGAAAAAGGTTGCACATGCCGTACCAAGTGATTGCATCTCGGTCAAATTCATTCTAAACATATCTTCTCTTCTTCCTCTTTGCAGATAGATACCGTGTGGGGTTGGGCCTCTGCCCCGCTGCGCCTTGCGGGTAACAGAATGGGTGACGTGCTCATATCGGACCGGCCACCGTCACCGGCGAGGTTAGTAGTAGTAGATGCCTTAGCGATGCCGGCGAGGCCTCGTCCAACCCCAAAACCTCTCTAATGATCTATTTTCCTCTCTCTCTCTCTCTCTCCAAACCCTTCCAGCAGACTATCGCACACATCGGAGAAGCATCCCCGGGTGACGCTGCAGGAGCTGAACGTGCTGCGCCGCCACCGGGAGCTGTGCGATGTCGTGATCAACGTGAAGGGGCGCAAAATCTTCGCCCACCGCGTGATCCTGTCCGCCTGCAGCCCGTACTTCCGGGCGATGTTTACCGGCGAGCTGGAGGAGTCGCGCCAAACCGAGGTGACGATCTGCGACATCGACGAGAACGCGATGGAGCTGCTGATCGACTTCTGCTACACCTCGCACATCGTGGTGGAGGAGTCGAACGTGCAGCCGCTGCTGCCGGCCGCCTGCCTGCTGCAGCTGGCCGAAATACAGGACATCTGCTGCGAGTTTCTGAAGCGCCAGCTCGACCCGGAAAACTGTCTCGGCATACGGGCGTTCGCCGATACGCACTCCTGCCGGGAGCTGCTCCGTATCGCGGACAAGTTCACGCAACACAACTTCCAGGAGGTGATGGAGAGCGAGGAGTTTCTGCTGCTGCCGGTCGGCCAGCTGGTGGACATCATTTGCAGCGACGAGCTGAACGTGCGATCGGAGGAGCAGGTGTTTAATGCGGTAATGGCCTGGCTGAAGTATAACGTGGCCGACCGGCGCCAGCACCTGGCGCAGGTCCTGCAGCACGTCCGGATGCCGCTGCTCAGCCCCAAATTTCTGGTCGGCACGGTCGGGTCGGATCTGCTGGTGCGGTCGGACGAAGCGTGCCGCGATCTGGTGGACGAGGCGAAGAACTATCTGCTGCTGCCGCAGGAGCGCCCGCTGATGCAGGGGCCGCGCACCCGGCCACGGAAGCCGACGCGCCGCGGCGAGGTCCTGTTCGCGGTCGGTGGCTGGTGCTCGGGCGATGCGATCGCGTCCGTGGAGCGCTTCGATCCGGAAACGGCCGACTGGAAGATGGTGGCGCCGATGAGCAAGCGGCGCTGCGGCGTCGGGGTGGCCGTGCTGAACGATCTGCTGTACGCGGTCGGGGGCCACGATGGGCAGAGCTACCTGAACAGCATCGAGCGGTACGATCCGCAAACGAACCAGTGGTCCTGCGATGTCGCCCCGACGACGAGCTGCCGCACCAGCGTGGGGGTCGCGGTGCTGGACGGCTTCCTGTACGCGGTCGGCGGCCAGGACGGGGTGCAGTGCCTGAACCACGTCGAGCGGTACGACCCGAAGGAGAACAAATGGTCCAAGGTGGCGCCGATGACGACGCGCCGGCTCGGGGTGGCGGTGGCCGTGCTCGGCGGCTATCTGTACGCGATCGGCGGTTCCGATGGGCAGTGCCCGCTCAACACGGTCGAGCGGTACGATCCGCGGCAGAACAAGTGGTGCGCGGTCAGCCCGATGTCGACGCGAAGGAAACATCTCGGTTGCGCGGTGTTCAACAACTTCATCTACGCCGTCGGCGGGCGGGACGACTGTATGGAGCTGTCGTCGGCGGAGCGGTACAACCCGCACACCAACTCCTGGAGCCCGATCGTCGCGATGACGTCCAGGCGCAGTGGGGTAAGTGTGGATTGCGAGTTATTTTTTTAGTTGAAATATGAAAACAAAAATGTGCTTTTGCCCCCAAAAAACAGGTTGGACTAGCGGTGGTAAACGGTCAGCTGTACGCCGTCGGCGGCTTTGACGGTACCGCCTACCTGAAGACGATCGAGGTGTACGATCCGGAAACGAACCAGTGGCGCCTGTGCGGCTGCATGAACTATCGCCGGCTCGGTGGCGGTGTCGGTGTGATGCGCGCACCCCAAACCGAGAACTACATGTGGTAAATAGTCGCTTTTGCCTCTATCTCTGTCTCCCTCTCTCTCTCCCTCTCTTGCTGTCTCCGTCTGTCTATCTGCCTGTCTGCCCTCTAAACCCGAGCAGTCGTGCTCTAGATTCTTTCTCTCTATCTCCCGTGTTTTCCTTTGCCCTGCCCTCATCCGTAATCTGTGTGCAATTCCGCAAACGACCATGCAATGCTGGAACCTTCTATTTCCTATCCGTCCGTGGGGGGGGAGTGCGATTTGTTTGTGATAGGAAGAAAATGGTTGTTAAATGAGAGAAGAGGGAACAAACAAGTGTAGGCCAGTACATCGAAGTGTACGTCTGGAAGTTTAGCATTAAAAGCGTTTAACGTTACTAGGAAAGGAGCCTCTAAAGAGACGCCACACGCTATTCATGAGTCACTTAATGCTTTAGTCAGCCTTTTCTTCCTTTTTTATGCTTTTTTAAACGAGCGAAATTATTTATTCACTTTTGTACGCGTTCGAAGGTTCATAAAGAAGCCTCATTGTTTCGCTTGTACGCTTTTCTTTTCATAGTTTCGTCTTCGTCGTTCTATAATTAGCAGCGTGTGTGTGCAAGGTGTCATTTTAAAAATCATCGCCAAACCGCCTCCCATCACACCGTTCACGCGACTTTCTCATCATTCTCCCCGCTCTCCCCCATCTTTCGCCCGACTTCATCCTTCATCACGCTTCTCACACGTTCCATCCCATCCACCACACACCGCTTCTTCACCCATCACCCGCGGCCAGGTCACCACCGCTTACGGGCGCGCGCTTGGCTTCGTGGTGGTTTTTGGGTTTTTGTTTTGCTCATATATTTTTGTTTTAACAATCATACAAAACCTCTTTCTTTACTTACCTTTACTTTTAGGATTCGCAAAGATTCCGTTGTTTAACATTCACACAAAACACATGCGGCCAGCTTCTGCGCTGCTTCGCCGTCGGGCGGCGCGAGGCAGGAGCGCACGGTGCGGCAGTTCGGCGACGTGCCGTGGAACAGAAGTGGTCCGTACAAATGAGCAAAACTGTGTGTGTGTGTATGTGTGTGTGTGTTTGTGGGAAAAAGCGGACACGCGTATTATAAGTTTTTGCTGTGTTTTTAGTAAGTAAAAGGAAGTCGGGTGAGCAGAGATGAGCAAAAAAAAAAAAAAAAAAAAAAGGAGACAGCAACAAGGCAGGCAAAAGTTAGACGGTTTAAATCAAACAAAGGTTAAATTAAAAGGTAGTTGTCGCTCCTCCACACTACACTGCCAGTCGGTGCGTATGGGGTAATTTAATTGCAGGCAAAATAACGGAGGAAAGAGACATAGAGGAAGGAAGGGGCAAGTTTAGAGTAAATCCATACCACATAACGTACACTAGATAGAAGGAAAGCCTGATGACGTGTTGGAAGGCAGGCAGAGTTCAAGTCCATCCGATTTTGATTTCGTTACAAAGCGCGACTCACACTACTCACACACGTTAACAGCGATTAATTTAATACACGCAAACAATCTAAGTTATTAGGGGAGATCATTTATCGATAGTTTCAAATAGAGAGAACGAGAGGGAGAGAGAGAGCTAGCAGTTTATTTGTTTGCTTCCGTTTTCGGAAGTGTTTACATGCGTGAGGCGAGAGAAGAGACAGGTACAAGCAACAACAACAACAACAACAACAGAAAAAACGCGATCTTTTAAGTGGATTTTGCATAATTGTTGTCTAACAACGTTCAATATTTTTGATATGGTCTGTTTTTTTTGTTGCTTTCTTTCTTTTTGTACTATTTGTGTACACACTGCAAGAAAAAAGTGTGGTGTGTGGATTTATTTTTTTAAATACCAATTGGCACTTGGCTCTTCACAGTGCTTATGTGTTTTGTACATTTACTCTTTTTTACAAGTCTTTTGTTGTTGTTGTATCCTTTTATTTTTCTCCATTTTTGATGCAATTTTTCTTTAGCCACAATCATTTGCTTTTGCCTTTGCTTTGCTGATATTTTCATATTGTTCTTTTTTTTTAAAAAAGGCTCTAGCTGACTTCACTATTGTCCGATCTAATCAAATACCATACATTTAGCATGTAGTAGGCACGATTACAACCTTCCACTTTGTACATATAGAACCACCCCTCCCCCTTAAAACGTTGCATATAGATCTCAATCTTCACGATGAAAGGAATTGTCACAACTAGACAAAACAAAACAGGACAAAAACGAAGGCCAAGGCACGATAAAAAGATAAAGGGCGTCCGCAGGCGTTTAGGGTTAAAACAGTGATTTCATGTGCACCGCTCTCACACACACCCGACATAAAAAAAATATCACCGCATGTGCTTAATGTGTTGTTACTTCAGTTTTGTTTGTGCTCTGCTTCTCGTTCTCCGTTTCTTCTGTGCGATGTATTGTTTGGCTTACTAAAATGCTCATTCTAGGCCCGAACATGGACACAGCAACGGTGCGTGGTTATAGTTTGTTAGTTTTACATTCAATTTCCTCTCCACATGAAGGTGCACACTAATGAACTAACGAAAAAAAAAGCGGAAAACAAATACTAAACTCAAGCAAACGTGTCGTGTGTAACGGAGAAGAAACAAAATGCTCTTATTTTATGATGGGAGAGAAAGATAAAAAAAAATAGGAGAGGAAAAACGTTTCCAAACGTGTGGCAGTAGAAAGTATTAGGAATTACTATAAAACACAAGTAATGGTCCGTTTCTGTTTCTGCTTCACAGTCTTACTCTGCGTTCGGAATAGATAATTTGCAACGGTTTCTAACCACTTCTTTAACCGAAAGGGTGAACAATGTTAAAGGAAACCCTCGGAAGAAAATATGTCGAACTAATAGTGGAAAAATAGTATTAAGAAAATAGTGGTAATTAAAAAGAGGCAGAGAAGAGCGAGAGCGAGAGATCATCGAATCTGCTGTCCCACGGGGAATCAAACGAATAAGAGAACGTTGGCGGCAGAGAGCCGGCACTGTACGATAATGCTTCCACGGCTCCAGTCCAGTCCAGTCTGCTCGCTCCCTCGGCGAAGAAGGTCAGTGTGGTATAAGAATTAGTTGATAAGCATTCGCACCGATAAGATATGTTTGGTGGGCGATCAAATTCTCAGAATTGCGGACAGCAGCAATTAGCCAGCCGCGTGTACCCCTTTCGCACACTGTTACAAAATTGATGCCAACACCGGCGTCAACTGAAAAGACGCTTTTTTTTGTGTATCTTCCTGACAATCGATGGTGTGTCAGCATGGTGAAGAAGGGCATTGTCGATTGTGTAAGTAGATTAAACTCATAATCCGTGATGGTGACAACCGCTTCTAACAACTGTCGTGGCTTAAAATTGTGTATAAAAGCAAACGTTTCCTCGGTAGACACCCTTTCACCCACTGCTTTTCTTTAACCGAAACATGTGAACGGTTTTCGTGTTTAGTATTTAAGAAAATCGCCTTTCTCTCTCTCTCTCTCTCGCTTCTTTTCGCTGGCTCTTTCTCATCATGTAGTGTTTTAGTTTCATGCTAATTTATTAGACTCGGAGGGACGACACGCACGGGAAAAGGAAGAGATTTAATTGTTAAACGGTAAATGAAGCTGTACGAATGTGATTTTGCGAAGGTCGGTGAACAAAAACTATTAAAGTATATGAAGAAAACTATGTATAACAAACACGTGTACGCAATCAAGCTGTTAGCGACAGCCCTTATCTGATCACATCTAATCCGTGCAATCGAACATGATGACAAATTGCGTAAGTAAAGGCTTGTTTGCGTACAGGGACAAAGGGGGAGATTACAAGCGTGTAACGTATTTTTTTAGTCTGTTTTCAGGGAACACCGGGCACCGAAAGAATCTGAAGAACATGTTAAAATAATCCCGTTCCATGAAGCGGATCGATGCCGTCGTTGATTTCCTTTATCATGAAATTTGGCGGTGTTAGGATGCATTCATAATTTGAATTAACGGATTGAGGAACTACCGTTGTGCGGGTTTTTTGTTAGTTGGGAACGGATAGGATTGTGTCCGTCAGGAATGACAGGTTCAAGAGAAGGGTATATAAGAAGTCTGAATTTTGTATCGTCCTCTTTTTGCACTGCAATTTCGCTAAAATAAAACACAACGTAGGAAAACAGACCCAATCTTTTGGTCCCAACAT
>SIXB01000345.1:8436-24276 GCA_007018985.1 Anopheles bwambae
GGGTTAGGTTAGGAGACATTCTGGCACGCCTGCGTATGATCAACTAGTAGGGAAAGTTATATTACGTTGGCCATTTGTACTACTCGAAGGAAATGCAATTAAGGTACGCTGAATTGAGGATGAAAGTAGCATTTTCCAACGTCGTAATTAACTCAACTTCTAAGTGCAACATTCGAATAAAAATTCATGAAATGTATCAAAACATGTATAACTCTACCACCATCAAACAAAGCACAATAGAATGTTACGCAAATGGTTTATGTCCCCATACGTTACTTTAGACTCCCACCGCCAACGGATTTCTTTCAAATTCTAATCTCACTTACATACATCCAACTTTTAATCACCTTGCCTTGGTGTGTTTGTCTTGCCCTTTTTGCAATGCAAAATCACGCCAGTGCGTGTGGCAGCTCATTCCACGCAAAACATCACGCACGCCAGACAGGAAGACGCCAACGCGCTACATTAAATGCTGCAGACAAACATGGCAGAGCGCAACAGTTCGCTTTGCCGCAGTGTTGCAATCGGTAGGCCGCAGCAATATACCTTGTCCGCGAAAAGGGTAAAACAAAAAAGGAACCTCCAAATCCTCACGCCATCTGCACATGCAGTAAAGTCACTCGACGTCATCGCAGCAGCGACTTACAGCACTGCAGTCTAAGCTGTGCGTTTACCTAAATTACATCAAACAATCAGGCCGGCTGGGTCCAGTTTTTATCGCCACTGCACAAAGACGCCACGGGAAGGTCTCGAAAAAGCGAAAATGGATCCTCAAACGGTTCGCTCCACCCGTCTGTTGTGCAGGGCTTACGAGTAAGGGGAAAAAGTCAAAAAGTGACACTGCAACTTCCTCCGCGCAGCAGCATCACCCACGGAAGTTACAGCCACATGTGCCCATCCAGTCGCAGTGGTCGCGAATGGTACGGTTTGCAAAACTGGAATTCAGCAAGAACACCACCGTCCTCGGTCCTGGCCCAGAAGAACGTGCCTGGTTTGCTCTAGGCACACATCCGCATTAAATCTTCCCACTGCACTGCACTTCCCACCGTTTTGTGCAGCTGCCCAAAGAAAAGACGCTTTTGTGACGAGGCGAAAACACTCCCTCCCGAATTGTTTTACCAGGAGTCATTGCCAGGAGGAATCATCTGCAGCGAATCCTGGCGACCGGATGCATCCAAAAACACCGTATTTGCAAAAAAGTCATTCCAGTGATTACCAACGTCCGCGAACACGGCCGGACACTGTACACTGCCCACCCAGCAGTGACTGTGCGGCCTCAAGACTTCGCGACACGATGGCACCGCGTGAAGGATAATCCCGTGGAGACGCGTGCATCCGCTCGTCCCGCTGCAAAAATGCACCAAAAACCAGCTCCAGCTCGAGCCAAAAGCCGTGCGCCGATATTTTCCGAGCCTTAACCGTGTGAGATGAAACGAGGGGGGACCGGAGAGGCCACAGTGTGTTTGCGCTTGTGTAAAGTTTCATTCCACTTTCTTTGCTTACATTTGCCGCAGCGTGCAGGGAAAAGCGATGCCGCAGCGTTCGTTTGCAGGAGCGCGTTCGGCCGGATCCCGGGATTATCAAACGGACCTGCAGAAGCTGCGACCGCAGAAAGAAACACACAGACCGAAAACCTCCGCTTTGGAGACGGTTGGCTCGAGTCGTTGGGCATACGCCAGCGAGGACGCGATGGTCTGTTCCAAAATGGCTGGAAAGTGCATGCAAGGGCTGGTATGCATTTACGTCAAGTCATTTTGATCGTCGACTTGCGTTGTTTGCTATCTTCACCGAACGGGCTTGGCAACATTGTTTCCACTACGCGCGAGGGAAAATACACGCAGAGTCCAGCGCTATGCTCCTGCGTTATGTTTTATACGATAGTAGGCCGAAAGTGCTAATGTTTACTTTTTTAAACTATGCTAAAACACCACATCCTGAAGCATCAGCGAGGTTTACAACAGTGTTTGTTTGATTATGGGTCAAAAATGATTTTGGGTTAAAAATGTGTTGTGCAAAACACTTCACAATGCCAAGATTTCCAATTTAAGCTATCTAACAATTGAGTATTATGTCGAAAGAGCTGTCATTTGGTTTTGTTTCTTTATTCGTTTTTTTTTATTATGCTTAAGTTTTACATCGTTTTGTGAAATATTATTCAATGTAATGCATTATATATAGAAATCTAATTTTTGTTTCTCATCTCAATGATAAGGTAATAGAGTAGGACAATAAAATCTTCAGCACACTGGCTAAACTGTACCTCGCTTTCAAACTTTCCCGAAAACGCTTTCGCAACGCTACGCGCCAGCTCAAACAACCATAAAAACCCCTATCGGGCAGAACCGGGCCGGCGCCGAGTTTATCCGCTTCCTTGCGCAAAAATCACTTCTAAACTTTTCCATTTCCCTGTCCTGCCCCTGGCATTCAACCAGTCATAACGTTAATTAACAATTTCCATCTTCACATAGTGCCACCCCGCCCAGAAATGCAGCAAAAGTTACTGGCTGACGCACATTGCGACAGTCGCAGCCTTTCCTCTTCTTGCTGCCACTAATGTAATAGAATAATCTGGAGTGCTGGATCCAGCATCATCCGCACTTGACTGACCGGCCGAACCGAGGTCGCTGGCTGGAAGGATGCAAAATTGGGGCGGTCCAAGATGTATGATGGCTTCCCCTTCGGATGAAGAGTTGTTCTTAGCGCTTCGCTTGGCAGTCGGTTCGCAACTTTTCACTCAACTCGACGACCGGCGGTGATGGAGAAAAGTGCTCAAAAATCTTTTCTATTAAAAGACTGTCGAGCGTTTGCCTGACGGGTGTAGGTACCGAAAAACTTTGTTAATTAAAATTATAATGCTACTACTTTTGCTTGTGCTGATGGGAGGAAGCAAGGCAGAGCCACCGCCTTTGGCTAACCTTCCAAATGTACGCTGCAATCATGCCGGGATCCGAATTTTGACTCTCCTTTTTCCTGAAATAGTAGAAAGAGCTATTTTATTCCAAAAATATTTAAGCAATTGCTCATGTTTATTGCATTACCTTATTAGTTTATTGCTACTAAACTAAATTAAAGTGAAAACATTGATCATTTTTAAAAGACTGGAAGTATCTGAAGTCCTCTAAAGCATCAAAGGTAAGTATTTTTAAGTCCTTTTTCGACCGATTTTATGTCTGTTTACTCCTTAACCAAGCTTGTGGTTGTGGTTTATGTCCATTCTTGCCTCAGAATAATGTCTCACTTTCACCCAGTCCTGGTTCAAACAATTTCCAGCACTCGTACCCTTTTTATAAAACGTGTATGAACCCCACCGTAAGAAGTGCAATAAAATGCTGTCCCAAAGGTCCTAAACCACCATTACTCAAGACTTAAGGCAAGGACTCGAACATCATTTCATTTCCCTTCCTTTCCCACTGGAAATGCCTTTTTCATAAGGTTTAGCTCGTACAGTTGTTTAGCTGTGGCATTTTCTTACCAGATGAAAATGTGTTTATTTATTTTCTCAATAAAAGAATCATGTAGTTTGTGCGAGTGTGTGTGTGTTTATGGAAACAAGGGTGCACAATTTACTTGCCTTCCCGATGCTACTACTGATATGACTGTACTGTACCTCATATAGTCAATCCCTTTCTCCTGATGTGTGTCTAAAGCCAGACAGCATCTCACACATCTTTTGTGGACACACTCTTCGTTGGGGTAGTTTGGGTTTCGCAGTACTTTTCCCGCTTGATCCTACCACATAGGCTGGAGAATAAAAACTGGTGCGTAGAGATTATTGTTTTAGTCAAGTGCAAAACCACATGGCGAAGGCCCGAAAAATCCTACGCTCGGTAAGTGAGGTTAGCACCTTACCCTGGCGTGTATTTTTGTTTGTGCATTTAGCAGGAACAACAACGCTCATTTGCACCGCCTATTGTGGCTGGGGTTGAGCCACTACACCGCACAAAACACAGCCAATGTGGGTATGGCCACTCCACCATCTGGTGCGTTTCGGAACTCGGGCTAGAGGAGTAAAATTTCCCCCGGGTTTCCGCCTGCAAGTCGAGGGAAATCCCGTCACCTGCGGTCGAGATGGTGCGTTGTCTCCGGGAGGTCGTCTAATTGAATCGCTCAATATTGGGTATTTCCGGGCAGGAGAGGATACCGTTCAGCTATTGTGCGGAAAGTCCAAACCGCTCTCTGACGTCTGGTGGTTGTTTGGAATCAATTTCAAAGAATCATACGACAGGTTCGTGAGACCACCTGGTCGCTGTTGAGCTCGTTGAACTTTTTGATAAAACGCAACTGGGTAAGAAATCCATCCACGCTTTACGGTAGTATCACATAGCTACGGAGGCGTTGAATGCAAAGAAATCAAAATCACAACAAAAGGCCGCAAAACCCAGTTCAACAATTTCCATCCAATTCTGAATCCTTCGTTGACTGATGGACTGACGGTACGTCCATTTCCACGGTTTAATCCATTTCACTACGCTGCACTGCTCCGCACACATACACAAACCCCCTCTTCACACACACACACGCTCACTCACAAACACACTACCACGTAAACATAGTTCGCGAATGGCTGCGTGCAGTCGTTCTTTGCCAAACACCAATATTTGCTCATCTTTAGAGTGCTTGAATGAAAAATGTCCATAAACCATCTTATCTCTGCGTCTCGCCGATGATGGCGATGATTACGATGACGATGATGATGACGATGATGATGATGATGTTGACGGAGAATATCTCCAGTTGCCAGTGGTCTCGGTTTTCGCTGACCTCGACCTCCTTTTTCGGCCGACCGATTGCCGGCGACGATGGAAAATGTGTCCCATCTAGCGTCCTAGTTTCGTCCTGTCCCTGTGCGCAATGCCTGAGACAGCGATGCAATTTGAACGAGCAAGTGAAAGTTCGATCACACAGGCTTGAAGTCCTGTGGTGTCGCTGTTTGTTTATTGTTCGATTGTGTTTTTTTTTTTTGGTATGCGTTCACGTTTAGACAGAACTTTCCATGCCCTATTTGTGTAATAAAGTACGATATTGATTATCATTTCTTTCTATGCTGAAGCTCCTTCCAGCCACAGATCCTTACGCAAACACATCAGTCCCTAACCTGCACGGAACATGGCTCAAGTGCTGCATGGAGTTCGGAGCAGGATGCGCCCCGGGAAGGTGCGAAAATATTGTAACAATCGCAAATGCCAGGTTTTCCCCTGTGCGCTGGGACTGACGTGGATGGCCCTTGAAGTGAGGATGGAAAACCCCCGACGGAACGGGCGTGACGGGCACGTGGTGAAGTGGTGTATTATTTTATTTCATTTTCTACCAACGCAAAGGGCACGTAGCCGTTGGATGTTGTGCGGTTCCGGGTGGAGTTGCTGGAACGAAAGAAAAACAGACAAAATGTGCGACAAAACCTACGCATCGCTACGCCTCTGCCGATGACACGAGCGTTTGGGTGCGATGCGACAAGAACTGTCCACTTTAAATCGCTGTCAAAACGATGCAACGGACATTGGTGTTTGATTGTGTGGTTCGAACATCAAACATTTTTTTTTTTTTGCAAATACCAGTGTCGATGGCCAGCACTGAGCAGGGAAGTGGCGAATGCACATTCGGCAAATCCTTGAGATCTACTGCCATTCGGTCCTGTCCAGAGTTTACCTAGAGTGTGGAGTGAGATATTGTGACAGAAATTATTAAATTTTCATAGACCTAGAATCGGGATTTGTCTTTTCCACTCGCAAACTGTCCTTGTGGGCACATAAATCATGTAAATGGGTGTTATTTTTAGATCAAACATAAACACATTATCCATGTACAAACGGAAAACAACGTTTTCTTTGCTCAATACATAAAATACGATTTCATCCTTCTCAGGCATGTTTTACAATGTTCAATATTGTTTCTCGTTTCGATCGGATGCGGATGAGAACTCCAACTCCCCGTCTCTCACCGCACGCCGGAAGGAATCGTCAGAACATCCAGCATCGTACAGCAGGCCGTGGAGTGGCCGGCGGTTTCGGGTTATGATACAAGATTGAATTATCTACACCAACGTACATCCGTGTCTGCCTGAGGAAATGCCAGCATCAACAGTACAATCAGCAGCAGCATATATATAGCAGCAGCAGCAGCAGCACCGGGTACCAGCACCAGCAACAACAGGCCAGATATGTAGGTTCTGATATGTTTCGTATATTAGTTCCGTTTAAACAAAACATGCATAAATAGAAAATTGCAAAACGTTGTTTGCTGTTCGCTCGATGGATGTTTCGAAGCTGGCAAAACCCGGTTGTATATCGTCACGATCCTGCCGCCCGAGGTATGCTCCGTTTCCGAGTATTACCCCGTTGGTCGAGGGTGTAAGCTAGATTTTAGGTGACACAGCGCACCGGTTTCCACATGTTCATCAATTTCAAGCTGGTTGCGTGTTGTTGGTGCTGTGTGTTTTTTCTCTTTTTCCTCCTGTTTGTTGGTAAAAGATATTCTACATGTAGCGAGTCAACCAATATGAAAGTCTAATCCATGATGTTCGACTTAAAATAACTTTGTAGTGCTCGGCGGGTTGGTAGAATTTTCATCAATCGATCGCAAAGGTAAACCGTCAGCCGGCGTGGGTCTGAGGTTTTTGTTATGAAATGAAGTTTATCTAGGAATAGCGAATTTATAGTATAAAGTGTGATGTGTAAGAGTGGCATATAGATTAATAGGATGTGTTGGTTTTTACCGAGTTCGGATCCACATTTGGTACATTTTATAATGTTTTTGATATTAGGACTTGGTATGATTTTATTTAGATTTAGGTTCATCATACATAACCTCAGCGGCAATTGAAGTGCCAAAAACAGCTTTTAATTAATTTTTATTTGAATTTTCATTCATCAAACGCTCTGATAGTATTACAATAGTTAATGACTAAATGACATAACGTTTCAAACTTACAATTACAGTACATTTCCCCTCATGTTGTCAGCCTTCCCAGTTTAAATGCTTCGCATTAACAGCGTGAAACAAAAGCGATAAAACTCGATTAACCTTTGGGACCAGGCAACCAGCCACACTCAGCTTGCCACACCCGAAAAAGGTGTCGATTTCTGCTCGTTAGTCTTAGGGCCCCGGCCTTCGCTACTCCTGCTGTGCTGTAAACCGATTCTTCATGGCCAATTGTTCGGCACAAATGGACATCCGATTATGGAACCCGGGGTGACTTCCTGCGGAGAGATTCGTGTCTGACACCGAAACACTGCCACACCACAGGGGTCTGGGAAAGTTGATCCTCTCTCCTTGCACCGAACGAAACCTATCTAATCGGCAGCCAATTTCGAGCTGGTGTGTCCAATGTGATCCTTTATCGATCGGACTGCAAACGAGCATTTGTTTCAAAACGGGCTTACAGTGGTTTTGCACAACCGTTGGAACAAGTGATGAATGAATCGCCACCCAACATGTGCGGACTGAATGGATTATTTGATATCATTTTGATATATTTCTAACGGCCCTTCAGGGGACGGTTTGATTAGAATACATCCGTCGCTCGATGTAATAATCATTTTCCATTCCATAAAACATTGACGTACCAATAAACGTTCGCGAAACAGATAAAAGAAGCTCTCCTCTAGCTACCAACTAAAACAATCAACCCGATCAAAACAAAACCCCAAACGAACGTAGGTGGGAACAAGCAGAGGGTGAACACAAAACGGCAAAACGGCGGGAAAGAGAATGAGCGAGTGTTTTAAATTAAAACTAACGGCACGTGGCACACCGTGCGCCAATGTTGGTCAACGGCGTCACCGCCGATAATAAAGTTCGATGTAATGAAGGCCCCGCGGCACGCTCGCTCAAGTGGCCATTTCTAATGCAGTGCGACGCGTGCGGGCAGCGTTCAGGGCGACAGAAAAGAGGGAAAGAAAGTTTTTTCCCAATCTTGGGCGCTATCATCGCCCAATGCCGTGTTGCTTCGATAAGAAAGCAACGCGTTTACAATCGTAATTTTATGGCGATTTGTTATGTAGTAATGGATCCGTTAAACAAATAGTGCATTTTTTTACCAAACAGGGAAGTACTTGCCAAAACACCAATCAATCAGCTTCAATTATGAATTTGATGTTTGTCAAGGTTAATGCTTGTACGAGTTGCGTTTTAGTATAAAGCCTTCGCAAACTCTATCTCAAACCAGTCTTACTAGAAAAAAAACATTAGCTCTACTAATATTGAGATCATGATAAATCGACGGTTATACTGTTAAAATTCAAAAACTTACCCCTATCATAACAATTATATGGCACCCAATGAATTAACTATTTTATGATAAAATTGAATACATACATCCCACTAATGCTGCTCCAGTTCAGAACACATGCATCCTGAATTGTTTCAGCTCCTATTTTACAGCGAGCCCGAGTATTTGCATGCACTCCAGTAAAGCAACAGAAGCCGGAATGAAATGAACCAATTACCGCTGAAGAGCACACGGGCGGGGAGGGCGGCTTGCAGGGCTTGCAGGGTGCTGGGTTTTTTTTCGGACGAGATAATTTTTACCTTTGCGCCGTCCGTCAAGGCAAAGCAAACAAACATTAATGATCAAACATCTGCCAGCGTGCAGCCGCCACCCAGGCCAATTCATTCATCGCTGCCATCCTGTCCCATTCCGTTCCGTCGTTTTCTATCCTATGCATACATACGCGCTCACACACACACACAAACACACGAACAGTCACAGAGCCGTCCTTTTGGTACGACCACCGGTCCACACACCCTTGCGGGTAGTTGGCCTTTAAGGAAAAAGGGGGATGAAATGGTGTGCCTCTGTGTTCCCCTGGCGCTTGTAGCAGACCTGCAAATATTACCGAAAATAAAGGCTATACACACAAACACACGCACACATACTAGTAGAGAAACACACACACACACACACAAACAAGCATAGATAGTTGGATATGAAATATTCTAGGCTCACTGACACGGCTCCGAGCCCGGGAAAATTCCTATGAAGTTGTAACACCCCGAAGGAAGCCCCGCGAAAGGCACAGATTCCGTTTAATACGATTGCTATCTAATAGTATCTAACAGCCACGGGGACAGCCAGGGAACGGTGCAGCGCAAATCGCATTACCAAATTACAAATTCACCTCGTCACGGAGCTCGGTGCAATTTGTTATCGCATTAGGTGGAAATGGAAGTGGAGATGTCCCTGCCAATTTTCCCTTGCCGAAACCGAAAGGATTATAATTCACTCAACCAATTAAACTGCTCGCGTGTGATTGGGGAGGGGGGGGGGGAGTTTAAAGAGGATGCCCATGCATCTTTACCGAACGCATTAGCTTCTTTTTTCTCTATCCTCCAACGTGCAATATCTACAACAGCAACAAAAACTGCACAATTACAACGACACAATTACAGCGCTTTACAGTTTTCATTAACTTGTCTGGGGGGCTTTCGGCAAACAACCCACCGAGCACAGGGGGTAGCTTTCCGCGGCCCGAGCAACCGTACAACCGTACGAAAAAGTGTCACAGTGTCAACGTTACATAGTCCTGGTGCGATAGCGGTGAGAAAACAAATTATAAACATGCGACCATTTTTCCTTACCCCACCACACCATCCCAGCCCTTCGACGACCAAAAAAAAGAAGAGGTAGCTGCTGTTTGTATTTGGCAACCAAAGAGATAGAGAGATAGAGAGGGAGAGAGAAAAAAAAACGCGTGTGGTTCAATTTATTTGACAATTTGTTCAAAATATTAGACAAGCATACACAACCAACCAACAACAACAACAAAAAAAACGGAGTACTGGAACCAAATAGAGATCCGCGAAACTGTCAGCACGTGTTTAGCCGGTGTTTGTCAGCACCTGACAAAAGCCCGGCCCGGGGTGGCACGATTAATGTATCACCGTGTGTGATAGTGAAATGTCAATTTTGGCCAAAAAAAAGCAACTAAAAGACAAATACAACACGGTGTAGCGCAAACGCACCCGAACGTTATTGACTCTTTAGCGGAGGTGAAAAGTATATCTTGTATATCGCCCTCTCTTCAGGTTCAGGTGTGTAAGTACGCAAATGCATAATAGGATGCATTATTGTTGAGGGGTTGTCAGTATTTTCGGACATGGGGCCACAAGTTTCAAACAGCACCACAAAGCACCACACAAACACAAGCAAGCCCAATCACCTAATAGCGAGCGAGTGTACCGTGTTGGGGAGCTTGGGTTTCCGGCAGGATAAATATTGGTACATCAAATAGCTAACACTCTTCCTACCCAAAAGGGTCGCTCGCCTGCCTGCCCGCTTGCCCGTGGACCTGCGCTGGGTGCTCTGGATATCTTTCCGAAAAAGCCAGTTGTATTTACCTAGAACCAATTCGTTTGGAACCAGTTTGCCTTTTTACATACACTGCAGAAGAGAAGAGAGTGGCTGTTTACATCTCTTGTCTCAACAGTGCAAAGCGATCCGTGCCGTGTGGATGTCCCTTTTTTCAACGCAAGGCTCTAACCTTGTACACCTCTTCAGGTGCTGGTGTAATTAGGCTGGACGAAGGCTTTCTTTGGATATTTGGCATATGTGTAACACAGCCAACCGGAGAACCGGTTGTCCGATTGTTTGTATCAAGTGTTGAACTGTCGAACCGTGTTTGCACGTGTGTGTGTGTGTGTATGCTTGGGTTCTCCTACGCCGAGCAGCTTTGCATTGAGGGAGTCTATTAGGTTCGCTTTGCATAATTTAATCACTTTTATTTTCGGGCCAATTTCTTTCACTTTCCTTTCAAAATCAAACAAATTACATGACCCTTTCTCTCGTTCGCTTTCAAGCTCCCTTCCCCTATGCAATGCTCAAAGCGTTGTACAATAGCGCAGGTAGTTGTGCTCTTTTGCACTGTACGCGCAAACACTTTCCCGTTTGCGGGACACGCTTAGTCCTCGCTTTGTGAGCCGAAATCGGCAGGCGTATCATTAATTTAACAGAGGCTAGGGATTCACCATTGTCACGGCAGTACCGATGTACCGATGTTCCGGTGCAAACCTTTTGCAGTCCTTGCCCAAGGGTTCGCCGGCAAAAGGAAGGAAATAACAGTTGAAACATTTCAAAGCATGACCATTTGCGCTGCGCAAAACGGTTAAAGCTCCGTTTCTAATTGTACAATCGCAGTACAAAAGGGAGTACCTTCGGTGGTGTTGTTCAATTCTTTGCTCCTTTCGCAATATTTCTAGCCAACAGGGCATTCCAAAAGGGAAGAGCAGGATGAGTTTTGCTTCCGTTGCAAGTAAAAAAAACGTTGCCAGGAAGTAGGATCAATTTAATGAAAATATCTTAGCCGTTTGTATGATCGTACGTGATCGTGTAAAAAAATGACAATTGAATAAAAAGTGATGTTTGTAGAAAAAGGCGTACTAAATTGTCGAAAGAGTGCTCTAACTTTCAATATATTCTCCTTCTTCTCCAAACTATGTGCCATTTCTTCCATAAGACTTTCCTTTTCCCTTCTCCGCACACCGGAAGCTGATCGACATTACGCCAGCAAAGGTGGCAAGACCCGTCTGGATGACCCGTCGAACGATGACTAGGGATGACAGTGTTATGTCGCATCTTTGTCCAACCGTCTATTGTCCCATTTTGGGGCGGTAAAAATGTTGTGTAAATAAATAACGCATGTTGTGACCCGTCTTCAAAGCGAACGACACAACCTTTCGGACAGGATATTTCCTTTCCTTACTACACAATCAATGAAAACAGAACAACATAAACCTTCCTTCGCTTCCGGCATTGTATTGGCGATGAGCAAAGCGGGAAGCTGGTTTGTGCAACAACTAACAATTGCTTCTTTATGTGAAGCATAAACACACGGGCACAGAATACGATCAGCAAAGTGACAAATATGTTTTACGATTGACTTTTTATAGGCATCGAATGGATCGATCGTTTTGAGGTTCGGTTTTGCACCCGCTATCGTTCTTTGTCATCGATCTTTGCAGCATCTGAACAAACAGGCATTGAGGGTATGAAGAGAAAAAGAAAGAGAGAGCTCACGCACGCCTCTTTGACCGGTGTGTTTTGTGGCGTAGGCCGCAAGTTACCGAGCATTGCGTTTGACACCTTTTAAGACCACTGCCCGGCCGAAAGCTCCCTAAAAAGCGGGCTAAGAGAGCGTAGCGAAAGCATCATCATCACCATCATCACCATTACTTGGTTCCGGGGAAGGTGCCATTGTACTTGTCTGTGTCTGTGTGTGTTTGTACATGTGTGATTGTGCAGCTCGTATGTGTGTCGAAAGGAAGACAACGGCACACACGCTTGCGCTATCGCCAAGGAAGAAACGATTATCAAGCTGAGCAAACATCATTAGAGAGATGGACGGAGCCACGAGACGAGATCAGCACCCCTCGAGGAGCTCGCCGGTCGACGGCCCAACGGGGTGGTGCTGTGGCAGACGTAGTAGTAGTTGTCCCTTGTGCTGCCTTCCCCCGTACCTGCGGACTTCGTACGAAGACGGCGGTTGGGTCTTGAGTCGGGAAACTGTGCGATAACAAAGATGCTGCTGCTGCGGCTGCGGCTGCATTCGTCTTGTCCACCGGGACCTCCACGGTGATGGGATGAGGTTTTGGAAGGCACTGGGAGGGTTGATGGCCGTCGTACTTGAGCGACTATTTGCTTAGGTGTGTGCCGTCAATTATAAAGCTTACTTTTTTTTTTGCTCTCTCTCTCGTCTCTTCCAAGTACACCTTCGCGTTTAGTGCCTTTATTGGGCGTTAAGGGTTGCTGTCTGCTAACGAAACGCACCACCGGAAAAAAAGAAAGGAAATATTACATTCAAATGAGAGTGGGACACATTTTCTTTTATTATTAAAACAGAACGCTTCACGTGCAACACTAATTGGGGCTATTTTTTTGATGACTTCCGTTTGCATTTACGCCAAATGGCACTTACTACACTTTCAAACCAAAACAACACACACAAACACACACACACATCGCTTCAAGATGATTGCAATCAATTTTCCCTCCCATTCTCCTACTTCACCTACACTTCCACATTGCAACTATTCAACTCTAACCTCGAGCTGGAACGGAGCCCTTCCCGGTGTGCCCTTACGCTACCGCAATGTTCCGACCGCAAGCACTTGAATCTTAATTGGTAAACATATTTTTTACTCCGGCCTCGTTTCCATACGGCTCGTTATCCTCGTGCTTCAAGCACTCGTCCACCACACTTGCCATACAGTTTTCTTTGCTGGGTGTGAAGTCTCTCTCTCTCTCTCTCTCTTTCGTTGTTGTTAAAAGCCGCAATAGAACCTTCTTCACGGGCGCGAGGTTTTCGGCAACAGTGTTTAAATGCTACAGTTTTACTCAATTCCCCATCAATAGCGGGACTGAAGGGGTGCTCTGAGCGCTTCTGGCGACAACTGTTGAAGGGTCAACAGTGAGGCAACAAAACACAGTTCTTCTCAACGAGCACAACTTGCTACCGCGTATACAACACCAAGGGTACATGCAACAACAACAAAAAAAACACTTCTTTCCTTCAAACAAGCTCAAAAATCGTTATTGTAACGATTAGTTTCGATTGGGCCTATGGCAAGGGCGAATAATCGAGCGTTTGGGCACTTGTAGAGAGCTAGTAAATGGGAGGAGGAGGATGCTGTACAAAAGCCCACTTGATGATGTTGATGATGTTGGGTTTGCCTTTCCCAATCCTGCCTGGAGGTGCGATTTTTGTTCCCTGAACGTTCGATTGGTCTATATAGTTCAGTTCTTTTTTACATGTTTTACACTTTCCTTACGAACAGAAGCCGTTTCTGCCGCGAGGGTGATGCATTGTGAGTGTGTGTTTTTTATTGATCTTTCCCCTGGTACTCAGCGTAGGATGCAACAATGGGGATTACAATCGGCAGTAGAATTGCATTGTACGACTTTCGATGCGTCTTGATGTAACCCTTCTGTTCCAGTATCTTTTTTGTTCGATTCTTTACGTTACACATTGTTGTTCTTCTGTTTTGGTTTGTTTTGTGTGTTTTTGTTACCTGATTTAGCGGATTTTTTTAATAACAAAAAGACAATTTACTTAAGTTTAAAGCTATTATGTAACATAATTGGCTTTGGAATTTTGCCTTTTAAAACATTTAAATTTTGTATTTATTATTTTACTAGCAAAACACAGTCGTTGTCACCGAATTTTGGCTCTAAAGCATCAATTTTTGACTCTAACAAAACTATTTTTGTCTGTAAGTCATCAGTTTTATACTCTTGTAGAAATGATAATGTTACAAGGTACTTTAGCAGATTTTAGACTATTACAATTGTACATCACACAAACAATTCTAAAACCATGTAGTTTCATTGTTTTTTGAGAAAAAAATTAAAGCATAAATAATTTCTTAAGCCATTTTTTACACCTGAAAATACATGCCAACATTCTTCACTCCATTAAAATTTCCCAACAGGCGATTTTAATAATAATTGTTGTATTTTAAATTCTACCAATGAAATTATTAACTGCTTAACTTAAATTTAATAATTTAAAAACGCACAGTATGGAATTTTGTTTAAAAAAAAGTGATTGACTCACAGTAAAAAATTGATGCGAACTGTCAAAAATGGATTCCTAAGAGGCAAAATTTGTGACACGCTGTCAAAAACTTGTGCCTTCGAGACAAAAATAGGTGAGCTAGAGGCAAAATCTAGCGACACCGACTGTAATTACAGCAGAAGCGTAGTATATTTCTCATTATTGTTTGATATATATTTTATTAAAACGCACGTTACGCTGCACCACGGAACACTCTACCGAAAAGGGAAAATCATCCTTCCTCATCATGCCCTATCAATCTACTCCCTTTTCCCGCTGCCCCACCGTGTACTTTTTTTTTATCACGCTCACCTTCCAGCATCCTTTTTGGTCCTGCACCGTAACTATGATTAAAGTCTATATTAATTTCATCTCCACACATCTCTCATCCGACTCCATCACGGCAGCAGCTCATACCTTCCATTTTTTTTTGCTGCCCTGGTGCTCCATACTCTCCCCTTCTCCCCTTTGCTGGGAGCAATTTTCCAACAACGCATCAGTCGGTGTGTTACCATCACCATCATCCATCCATCCAGTACGATGTGGTGTTTGTATGTGTGCGCACGTGTTCTTCTCCACTTCGCCGCTCCCTCCGTCGCATCGGAAGTTTGGCCTTACGCGCTTTCCCGCTTGACAGATCTTGCAGCAAGACGACGTTCTCTCATGTGTGTGTGTGTATGTATGTGTTTTTTCTCCTACAGCAATTTTCCTGCAAAATATTAATAATACATACGCATATGTGTGTATGTGTGATAGCGACTGTGTCTGTTAGCAAGAAGATGCTGCGCCTGAGATCACATTTGTGTGCTGTCGTCTTATGAGAAATGGCGAGAATACGGAAGAACGAAAGGAAAGAAACACACACAAACACACACACACACACACACACACACACACACACACACACACACACACACACACACACACACACACACACACACACACACACACACACACACACACACACACACACACACACACACACACACACGCATCTCGACATTGTTTGTTTGTTTAGCTTTATTAATTTAATGTTTCTGCTGTACTTTACTTGCAGCGCCTGTTTTGCCTTCCCCGTTTCGTGTCACAACAAGGCGTTTCCGAAGACGGAGGAGGAGCTTAGTGAGCAAGAAAAGAGCCATGGAAAGAGGGCGGAGCGGAGGAGGAGCGGTACGGGGCAAGAGCTGCAGCGTGTGGAAAGCTGTTTCGAACGCTTGTGAGAAGGATTGCATTATTTTACCTATATTTTCTTCAATTGTTTTTGCCATTCAAAATCACCCTTGCTGTGCAGTTT
>SIXB01000345.1:24376-49293 GCA_007018985.1 Anopheles bwambae
CACACACACACACACACACACACACACACACACACACACACACACACACACACACACACACACACACACACACACACACACACACACACACACACACACACACACACTTGAACAGTGCGAATTCCAAGCCATGGGACAGTTTCCTCCACTCGTAAGACGATGCTGGAAAATAGAAGTTGCTACGCGAACAAGAGCACTGATGCTGAACAAGCGCAGGAAAAACCCAAAGATTCAGCCAAACGCAGTTGTCTTGACTCATCCCCTACTACGTGTTTCTTGGAGAGATTGCATATGGCGGCAGACATTAGAGGAAGCTCTCGTTCTCGATTCAGTGATCAAAGAGACTCCTGTATGCGGGAGCCAAGAAATTGTGTGTCACATGGGGGGCTGTACGCGAGCAAGAAAGGGACATATTCATACTGAATTACAACGAAATGTAAAAACATCATCGTATTTTTAGTGAGTGTATGTAATTAAAATGTTAAAAAAATAATTGAATTATTGCAATAGTAATCTTATTAGGAGGCAATAATCGTTCATCTAGATTTTATTTCATTGTTGATGATTTTGACTAAACCATCTCAAAATCCGCTCAAGTTTTAAACGAATGTCAAATTCTCCTTTTGCACTCCCACATTAACAATCAAACAAGTTTAAAATGATCAATCTGCTGCACTAATTGGCCTCCATTGTCGCCTTAAAATGCATCCTTCAATTAATTGCCAACCCTAATGCCATCGACGGAAAGCAAACTATTTAGCCGTAGTCGTAGGTGCGAACATGCATCATCTTCTTCTTCATCCACCGTCCCTCTTCTCGGCAAATCAATAGCCCGCAGGCAAACATACCTGTCGCCAAGAGGCAATGCAAATGCAGCAACAACCACCCCCCGCTCCATCCCGCGCAAAACGCATCAGGTGATGCGCTGCGATTACGAAATATTTGCGAAATGCATTTTGCACCGCCGCTGTTGACACACTTTCTCGCCCGCCGTCCCACCGCCATCCCGCCACCGTCATCGAAATGTGTGTGTGTGTGTGAGGGCTCCTTTCATCGGCTCATCTTGAAAGTGGGAGATTTCTTTTGCATCCCCCTCTCTGTCATCCTGGCATTGTGTGTGGAGTGCATTTTTGAGTGGTGTTGCAATTTACTGCAAATGGGTCGTACCAGGAAGCAAGGGGGGTTGCACGAAAGAGCGCGGGATGGGGAATAAATGTCCGAAGGAATATTTGTATCTAAAAGGTTTAGCTTTGTTTTAGTCACGAAACATGGTAAGAAATAGCTAACATTTTGATGCCTGGTTTTCAAAAATCTCTCCCCATTCATCACCATTCCATCCATTTACCTAATTTGATAAACAACTTCATCGCTTCTGGGCATCATGGCCAGACCGATGACAGCAACACGCAAATGTCCTGTTTTTTTCTTCTTCTTATTCCTTCGCTCATTTAAAACATTCTCGCAAACACGGCAAAGTAAGCCACGAAAGCTTCTGAAAACACCTCTTAGCAAGCCGTTTGCACTGTGGTCGAGATTTGTTTCCTTCCGCGCGTGTTTTTTTTTTGTTTCTGCTACCCCAACAGTGCGATGTTTTCTCGCGAAAGCGCATGCAAACAGCGATTTTCCCGTGGATTTTCCTTCGTGTTTGCGGTGACAAATATTTATTTTGAAATAAGTTGGAAAATCAATAGCAAATGCGGGGCGGAAGGGCGCAGAGTAGGATTGTCCCTTTCTCCCCAACGGTACCAAAACCAAGAATGACAATCGGAAAACAATTCAATAACGGGAAAATGGATGTGGAGGAAGGACTGGGGTGGACGGAGCAATTGTTCGAGGAGGCCGATCGATTGGAAAAGAGCGCGAAAACGCAGTAAACTACGTCCTCGTCGCCGAGGTGATGTTTTTTTTTATGGCTATTTTGCTACTTTCCTTTGGGCTGGCTGTGTGCGTGTATGCGTCCTTTGGCTTGCACTTTCCTATTTCCCGTCCCGGAGCCTCATGGTGATTTATGTTATTTTTAGCAACAAGTTTTGTTTTACCATTCCCTTTCACCTCGTTGTTCCGCCGGTCCGGTTGTTTTCGGTTCGATAAAAATGGACGCTTCGTTTGGCTTCGTCTGGACCGGCCTGGACGCATCCTGGCAATAAAAAGCAAACTAATATGTGCCCCCTACCCCACTCTGCTAAGACAACATTTTGCGCCAGGAAAAAAAAAACAGGCAGATGAAAGAAAGCATGCCGTCGCCGTGCTGCGCGCCCCAGCGGCTGGTTTTGGTTTCGAGCAAGTATCTTCATTTCTGTTTAGTTTCGCTTTTTGTCACGGCCCGTTTTTTGACCACTTGAGTGGTGCGGGACTTTTTTTCCTACCTCTCTCCCTTCTCTCCCTTTGCCTACAATATCCTTCGCTCGGATGTGTGTGTGTGTGCGCATGTTTTGACAACGCACCGCCATCCTTCTTTGCACGTTCGGGCCGGGGGCCGTTCGAGACGGATCGCATCCATCCGGTCTCACCTGCACCGAAGTACCCTTTATCTTCCTTTTGTCATAATCACGCAGTAATTCAATTTTCGACTGAGTCAATATTTGTCCGAGGATGGGTGGTCCTTTTCACCGAGCCCCTGCCCCGAGTTCCAGGCCCCGCAGTGGGTTTCAGCGCGCACACCAGCATCATCGCCTTCATCACTTTCTGAGCTCCCTGTGTGTGTGTGTGTGTTTTTGTGCGGGTGTGTCGAGAGCAGCGGTATCGGTGGCAAAAAGCGGCCAACCCGCACACGTACCTTACCGCCCGCATCCCTGCCGGGAGGGAAGGCAGGTGTGAGCATTTCAGATAATGGCAGCCAGGCTTCATATTGATGACTTAATTTCGTAATGGAATGCTTCGGGAGGGGGCATGGCGTGACAGGCAAGATGAACTTTCGTTGGGGACGAGCTGCAAGAAATGGAGTGGAGGTCTTGAATGAACCTATATCGGCACGGTTTCTTCATTATAATGCTGGTTTTTGGTTTTTCAAAGGCATTTCCACACATTGATTATGCTTTTTTTGTGTTGGTGAACAACTTTCCCAGCAATCCTTCCAACATTCATTGGGCTGCGTACTTGAGACAGCCAGTTTTGATGAAGCTTTGAAAGCTTCCATTCGGTGGCGCCATCTAGCGTGTTTCACCAAAAGTGGACATTACATTCAGATGAAGACATCTTGTAGAATATATTATTTTTCTAAATGTTTTTGCATAATTACATTATGAATGAGAAGATGTACTAAGAAGTAAAAAAACACTTGCATTTGGAGGTTTAAATAGCATTGAGTATTTTCACTGGGCCGTCAAATGACAACCAAGTGACAGCTCTCGGGAACAGTGTGGCCAGATTATTTTGGCAGATTTCGGTAGGAGCTGTAGTTTTTGGTATGAGTTTCAGATTTTGTCGGTAGTTTTCGGTAGGTTTTAACTCGAAACTCAGTTAAAAATAAGTGTTAAGTGGAGGAAGGGGGGGGGGGAGGGTGCTAATGAGCAAAACGAAAGTTCCATCTCACGAGAAAATGCATCCTTTATCTAGGATATCGATTAGGATATGGATTAGATTTGGTTCAGCGGTCATACAAATGCAGGTCCTCAGAAAATCGATCTGAAAATTGTACTAGGATTGTACTTCTAAACCTTTTCTTGGGGTTCCACGCAGCCGCTTAGGGCTGCTGCAGTGCTCCGTCGGATACGAATTTATCATACGTGCTGTCGTTAGATTTTTGCTGGATTATTTAGATTGACTAGATTGTTTAGCTGAGTTTTATTACTTACTTACTTACTTATCCGGCGCTACAACCGCTTTGCGGTCTTGGCCTGCCTCAGGAGTGTCCGAAACCGCTCACGGTCTCGCGCCGTCGTCTGCCAGTCCGTTATCCCGGCCTTAATCGCGGACGCCTCCACGCCATCTTGCCACCGCAATTTGGGCCTACCACGCCTCCTCTGTCCTTGTGGACGGCCTAAAAAGATTCTCTATATAGCAGAAGCTGAGTTTTATAGTTGAATAATAAAAAAAAGAATTTTATGACTTTTCGGTCGGTATTTGGAGAAAACCTGTGATTTTCGGTGGGTGAAATGAAAAATCGGTATCTTTAGGGTGGTCATCTGTGAATCGGTAGGCAGAGGAAAATTCGGTAGGAATACAGATAAGGGCGGTGGCAACGCTCATCGGATGCGATTTTATCGGACGAAATTTGTATGGGATTTGACAGATAACGTCGGACGTGCGATTTCGTCGTCCTACGTTATCTGTCAAATCCCATACAAAAATTTGACAGGCCGTCCGATAAAATCAAGGTGTATGGATATTAGGAGGTGAAGTGCTTCAGAGCAAATTGACATTTCACGACTTGACATAACAATACTGGGGGCTCCGGTATTAAAATCGGGGAGGGCTGGAGGGGGGTATAGAAAATTGTATGCGATTTGACATAACAATACTCAATGATGGCGCCCGGAAAACGCGCTAACAATTCACCTCCTTAATAAACACACCTTGGATAAAATCGCATGCGAAAAAGCGTTGCCACCGCCCTAAATCAGTATTTCTGGTCACTCTGCTCGGGAAACAGCTGTTCGGGCCGGCATTTTTTGACAGTCGAAATGGAAAATAAACATTTCATAACAGCTCATGTTTTTGCTAGAGTGTGAAATAATCAATGAAAAAGTTAATAGAAAAGTGTTTTCCCCGCCCTTAAGTTACCATAAAACACTGATAAGCTGTTGGTTTAACTAGCAACACACATACACAATTTCCGATGTTACACATACGCTTTCTGGCGAGACGGTAAGCCTTCCCAGCTGTCTGTAACTTGTTTGCTTAAAATGACCCTCCTTTCAGTATTGTTGGAAATGAATTGCTCCAGTCACGGCTGCGTGCCGCCGGCCCGGCTACAAACCTGCCCCAGCGGCAGCTACAGTTCAGCGCCTTCCTTAGCAAGCGACGAAAAACAGCCGAAGAGAAGCATGCGGTCGAGTTTGCGCCGAAGAAGAAGAACAAACCGCAAACGAGCGGCGTGGTGGACATTTGGCGCAACATGACGGTGGCCGACCTGGCCCGTTCGTGCCAGCTAGAGCTGGAACACATCCAGGAGGTGATGCTGTACGTGAAAGGCGCCGGCAGTATCGATGCAACTGCCCGCCTCGAGGACCCGAAGGTGATCAAAGACATTGCGGCCAAGTGTGGCTTGAAGACGAAGATCGTGGCCGCCCCGGTGGATGAGTCGGAGGAGGTGCTGAAGGACCGCGATGTGGTTCCGAGACCGCCGCCAGCACCCGAAAACCTCAAAGAGCGGCCACCGGTCGTGACCGTGATGGGGCACGTGGACCACGGCAAGACGACGCTGCTCGATTCGCTGCGGGGAGCGTCGGTGGCGGCGGGCGAGGCCGGCGGCATAACGCAACACATCGGCGCGTTCACGGTGGAGCTGGACAACGGCGAGCGGGTCACGTTTCTCGACACACCGGGGCACGCGGCCTTCAGTGCGATGCGCGCCCGTGGCGCCAATCTGACCGACATCATCGTGCTGGTGGTCGCCGCGGAGGACGGTGTGATGGAACAGACGAAGGAGGTGCTGCGGTTGGCGAAGGAGCAGTCCGTGCCGATCATAGTGGCGATCAACAAAATCGACAAACCGGGCGCCGATGTCGAGCGGGTGAAGAAGGAACTGTCGCAGCACGGGATCGCGCTGGAAGGGTACGGCGGTGACACGATTGCGGTCGGCATCTCGGCCCTGCACGGCACGAACCTGGACGAGCTGACGGAGGCTGTGAGTACGCAGGCCACCCTGATGGGGCTGAAGGGCGAGTACGTAGGGCCGGTGGAGGGCGTGGTGGTAGAGTCGAAGATAGATTCGCATCGCGGCAAGCTGTCCACGGCCATCGTTTCGCGGGGCACGCTGCGCAAGGGCGCGATACTGGTCAGCGGGCAGGCGTGGGCCAAGGTGCGCGGGCTGTTCGATCACGCCGGGCAACCGATATCGGCGGTCACGCCCGGCATGCCGGTGGAAATTCTGGGCTGGCGAGAGCTCCCGCTGGCCGGCGACATGATACTGGAGGTGGAGTCGGAACGGGTGGCCAGCTCGGTGCTGCGGTGGCGCGCCAACCAGGCCATGAAGGAGAAAGCGCTGAGCGACGCGGAAGCCATCAGTCTGAAGCGCAAGGAGCACGAGGAACAGTACCGCGAGGAGCGCGACAAGTCCCGTCGGTCCGGCTTTTATCGGCGCAAGCAGCAGGGCCCACGGCAGAAGGAGGCCGCACCGGACGATGGTAAGCCGCGCATCAACGTGATCGTGAAGGGTGACGTGCACGGTTCGGTGGAGGCCATACTGGATGTGCTGGAAACGTACGACGACAATGAGCGGTGCCGGCTGGACGTGATACACTACGCCGTGGGCGATGTGAACGAGAGCGATCTCGAGCTGGCCCGGCTGTTCGACGCGATTATCTACGCCTTCTCGGTGAATGTGGGGAGCAAGGCGACGAAGGGCGTCACCATACGGCCGGTCGACATTATCTACCGGCTGGTGGACGATCTGAAGAAGGAGATCAACACCAAGCTGCCGCTGGTGGACGTGGAGGAGGAGATCGGCGAGGCGAACGTGCTGCAGCTGTTCGACATCAACGAGGGCCGGCGGAAGGTGACGGTGCTGGGCTGCCGCTGCACCAAGGGCCTGCTGAAGAAGGCGCACAAGTACAAGGTGAAGCGGAACGGCGAGCTGCTGGCGGACGAGCTGGGTCTGGAATCGATGCGCCACCTGAAGAACGAGGTGGACAGTGTGAAGAAGGATGTGGAGTGCGGGTTGCGCTTGAACGATCAAACGCTCGAGCTGAAGGCGGGCGACACGATCGTGTGCTACCAGATCAACCGGGAACCGCAACAGACGGAATGGGACCCAGGGTTCTAGAGATGACCGGGAATGTTAAGGATGAATGTGCATTGAATGAGACTAACAAGTGGGTTAAAATAAACACAAAGATAGCTGTTAAATGCCATAATATCCGGGTGGCTTAAGAAAAGTATTGTTTCTACGCTGTTTGTGTAAGTCCAGCAGTCTTTAGCATGTGTTATATTAAAAATTATTGTTAATGTTTCTGCGTTTAAATTTTTGGTACACCGTTTTAAGCTCAATTAAATGTAGAAAGCTTAACAAAAAGCTGTCGCAGCTTGCATGGTGCTTACATGTTGCATAGAAAGTTGTATACAAGGTTATGTATGCTGTGCGGGAAGCATAAAACGAGCATAATGTTGCTGAGGGACGATTAACCCTTATGTCAACTGACATTTTGCCAAATTTATCGTATTTTTAGATTTTCATTTTTATGTTTATGTATATTACATTAACTCAGAAACACAATTTTCAATCAAATACTGCCATTGGAATCACTTACTAGTCTAGAATACTTGAAAATGCAGAATCTTTTCTATGTTAATATCATACAGACAAACACACAGTAACCGTTCCTTACTACACTCCCAACATGTTGATGCAACCGACCGGAAACACGTGTGTGCACGGCAAATCTTTCCCGCTAGCGTTCTGGCTAAACCTCCCCAGGAATAACAACCTCACTAAGAATTTGTTGATGTGTCGTTGCAGGCAACTCCCATTTGACTCATGGAGTGAAAACCTTCAAACCAGCAAGGTAATTGCTAATGAAGAGATCCATTCCAAAGCCGTTTGCTCACACGTGCGGCCGAAGGTTTCCCATCGCACTGCGGGAGGTGCAGCAGCAGCAGCAGCAATGGAAGGAAAGTACGCATCACAGCATCCCAGTTCCCAGCACCGAGATGCCCTCTTACCCGATAGAAGCCCGCTCGGTGTTCGATAGCGCGAAGGGAGGCATCATATTTAACACGGGATGATATTGGTAAGTGGTAGCAAGTAACACGTTAAGTAATGGTCGCCCGTAAATAGTTTGCCCCCCCCCCCCCCTTCGCACGACACGGATTCTCCGCGCCCAGCTGAGCCTTATGTGTGACCCGATGCTGCTTGTTGATGTTCTAAAATCGTGCCCGGGTTTTCTTTCCCCCGCCGTTGGACTTGATAGTCAGCGCGTCAGCATGCATTAATTTCCATGCGGGATAAAAACAAACGGTGCAGCGTGTCTGGGAGACCAAAGCCCCAGCGCTGGTGGTATGCAATCGGTTCTTTTCCTCATTCTCTGCCGGCACAGCAGCATAAGCATATGTAGTACGGTGCACCGAATGGACGGGCACCAATACACATGCACGCTCCCGGCCCGGCGACGCCGGTACACACTACAGACGGTACGCTCTGTTTACGATCGAACGACATGCTGGGACGCGACCCGGTGGATTCCCGAGATTTCGTCATTCCAGCCGCGTTACCTTGAACCACTTGGCCGGGATGGATGGATGGATGGATGGTGGGTGATATGTAATTTTCCGACCAGATGACTCCCGGGCAGCGCGCTCGCATTCGAAAGAGAAAGCGGCCAACAATCGCAAAGAATCGCGCGAAGAACCCAATCAAACAACCGGCAACACCCCGTCCAGGCCCCGGCTCGGTTCCGTCCCTGCTCATCCGCGGAGCGTCGTCAAGCGTTGGTGCTTCGGTTCACCGGTCTCGGGCAGGCGAGCGCTGACTGAGCTACTGGGAGGCCACTCCGGGGATGAGCAGGAAACCATGATAGGAATGCAGGCAGCTACAAATTCGCCATCCACCAGCTGCACATGCTGCAGTGGGACCACAATGTGCACGATGTGCGCAGGGAAGCCGAGGATGTAGCAGTTTCAATGTCCGGACGTGCGGTTTGTAGATCAATCATTTCCCGGCCCCAAAGGTCCCTGGTCGTGTGCGATGGGCGGCAGGCGTAGGCCAGTTTTTCGTTTGTTGTTGCTGTTGGGCATGCCCGGCCGGAGTGCTTTGTTGCCAACATTGTTGGGTGCCCGGGAATGGATTCGTTTCGGTGGAATGTCTCTGGCGGAAACCCCTCGGTTTCGTAACTGTACTGAAGGGGTAGCAGACCCACACGGTCCATGGGATTGTGTCGGAAAAGCAAGAAACGTCTGACGACGATTCGGACGACGCTGTCTGTTTGTAGAGCTGTAGTTTTGCTCTTCATCGGCAAACAACTACGCCATCGGTACATCACCGCCGCATCGAGCCGGTAAAAGGGAGAGCGAGAATCTAATGGGAATCGTTCGAGATGAGAAACAAATAAATGGTTGATACGAAACTTTGAAGACAGTGCAAACAGTCATCAACCCCTTGTGGATGCATATTAATAATTGGACAGCGCGCACGAATTCAGAAACATATGCGCGACTCTCGGATGCTGTTGCGGATGGAATGATTGTGCCATTAAATGGGAAGCACCGTCTCGGGAATGTTGAGCGGTTAGTAATATCTCACTTTCAGTTTTGCCCCACAATTTCGTTTGTTTTTAATCATTTTAGTATAGTTGAAGGCGGGGAAACGCCTTCAAGCGATCGTTCGGTGGTGCAAGTGTAGGTGAGGAATCTAGCTACGTAATATTTGTAATTACATGTTACAATTCTTCCCTCCTATGCAAGCGTTTAGAACACGCGGTTGAAGAAAAATGCACTACAGTCCAAAGTATTCCGACGCCCTACAGTTTGTACACATTTCCTCTTTGGCCACCGCTTTTGCTTGTTTGTAGTAGAATGTGAAGGTATTTTTATGCTACCGCTACCAACCAAAATGCTCCCTCGTGTCTGTGGTTGGGGTGTTTGAGAGTTCGGCTACCGCCTGCACCACTCCAGAACCGATGCTATTTGCCCAATCGAGAATGCATTCCTGATGGACGGACGGCTCCACACACCGTAATGGTTCCGGTCGGGATGGCATGAGTGTGCGTGTGTGTGAGCAGTTTCTTGTTGTCTTCTTCTTACATTTTCCACTCCGCTAATGGAGTGCTATAAAATTGAGTTAATGAAAGAGCAAACTTGAGCAACAACCGCGCTGCACGTTGATGGGTTGCGTTCAGTTCTTTCGCAACACGAACCATGCATGCAGCATCTTCTGGAGCATCTTCTGGAGCATCTTCTTGCCAGACACACCCGTCCCGCCTGAAGAGTTTAACGTTTGCCAACACGATGATTTGTTGCGCTTTTTGGGGAAGTCACCTGGAAAGTATTGATTGGGGAAAAAGGGCTTCAATCGGGGTTTTGGCAGCATATTCCATACAAATTAGATGTAAAACATCTACCGAATGGTGCAAAACTTCTTTACTAAATTACGTTAACTAGCTTTTGGTCTGCAAAAGCAAAGAAACAAAAATCTGAGAAGGCGAAGGAAGGCCTTCTTTAGCGTGGTACTTCACGCTTGCTTTACCAAGTGCTCAAGATTTCGTGAAGGCAGGGTTGGAACGAAGGGATTCGTTTTATCAGCTTCCACTTCCTGTCTGAGCAGGCACTCGTCACCACGATCGCTGCTGCTCGGCACCGGGTGGCGGTCAGCAGCACGCGTGGTAACGGTCGAGTTTGCTGATTGCGCGTTGGCTGACGTGGAGTTGACCTAAAAATAAAGCAACACCATGGCTCGCCACCACGGCCAGTTGGTGTTGGATACACCGGAACGGAAAAATGTTTATCAAAACACTCTGGTTCTTGTTCCGCTCCCGAAAAAAAGAGCAAACCCCGAAGAAGCGAAGGCTCAAGCTAAACGGAGGGTGATGGATTATTGTTTGAATGTCGCAAGAGTTGATGGAGAAATTCATTACGTATTTGCGATTGCGTGCAGAATTGAAGAATTCAGTACGAAATTAGTTAGTTTGTTAGAAATGGCTTTGAGGTTTAGTTGTATTGTGACGCGATCATCTTCCTTTGGAGGAGCTTTTCCGACATGCTACCCGAACCCGATGAAGTCATGAATCTGCAACATCAACAAGTGTATTGAGTGTGATAAGCTTACTGAGCAGCACGCTTGTTCGTTCTCGAGATTTTACCAAGTTATGAAATTACACCCATAACCCAGCGCCCCTGCGATAGCGATTTGAGCAGGGTTAGATACATTGTAAGGATAAGCAACTTCCTTCCACCTCCACACGCACTATACGCGCCAGAAGCTGGCGGGTTATGCGAGACGGCATGAATGAAGCCACCAATTCTGCCTCTCTTATCAGCACACCATCCCACCCATCTGCACGGGCAACGGCGCGGAAGCCTGTACCTCCGGGTCTACCCGGGCAGGAACTACGATGATAACGGGGTTTGCTGTGCGGCCTTCGGAGAATCTAACACTCTGGGCCTGGGATCGGGCGGGCGGACTGTATGCCATCCAACAGCCAAGAATGAGTCCAGCAGCAGGCAAGTGTGATAAAAGCATCAGCTTCCCCGTCCGATGCTCGAAACATGCACGCATTTGGTGGCTCAACGACGCATTGCCAACGCCACAGCCCGGCAATGATCAATGAATTGCCGAGTGTGCGAAATGGGCACAAGGCGAAAGCTACGAGCCGTTTGGGAAGTGGGAAAACTAGAACTCACATAAACTGTCCCGCCTTTGTGTGACCCTTGTGGGGGGATTAACAGCATACACACATACACCTACCAGACTGTGTGCGGATCGTTCCGCGATCTTGCCCGTTGATCTTCAGCCACCGGCGGCAGTGGACCACCGCCCACGGCACGCTGGAGCGGACTTTCTTTGCCGGATTTTCTCCTGCTCTTCGGGGGCTAGAGTCAATCCGCCTAATGCATGGATGGGGTAGTACCGGACGTGAATGAGCTCACGCGCGCTGGTGGCGTCTGCATTTGGCCGGCACGGAATGCGGAAACAGTGTGAGTGGGATTGGGCGGCAGAAATTGTGTCATGAGCCGCAGTTTGGGCAGCAACTGTTGGCTGGCTGGTAGGATCTTGTACTTGTAAAAGAATGTCACCGAAGATCGTTGTGATGGGGCGCTGAAGATGTAAAACTGGAATTGGCAGAATTTTCTTTATTTTAGCTGGACTAATGATTGCTCTATTCAGCGCAGCATCTATGCGTATTATCACTCTGTTAAAACAAAACAGAATAGATAGCAAACCATCACATCATCTATTATTGCAAACGATCCATCATCGGTCGTAACTGCACGGGGTGGATGTCGGTGCAGCAGCACCAGCAGCTTACCGGACCTGTTGATACGCTGGTCAACCGTTCGCCTAATTGACCGTAAACTGATCGAAAGCCATAAATCTTTCCCGTTGCGTCCCGTATCGTTCGGCGTTGCTAACTCGGGGCCAGGGGCACGTGCCCATACGACGACAGGCGGCACACCGCTTTGCCGCCCATTCCGAAGATGATGGCCAGCTCCACTGTGACATATGCGGCCGGCAATAAAAGGTTGTAATTGATACCGGCTAACCGGTCAGGGGAGCAAGAGATTTAATTTTCACCCGGAGAAACATTGCGGAGAGGAACGATCTCCCACTCCCCGGAATGGGCGGTTTTTCTATGACCATGAAAATGTGTTTGTGGGTGTTTTGTTTTTTTTTTGTAGTTGTCATCGGTATAAGCCGGAACATGGAGCTCACACTGCATACTACGCTTCCGGTTCGTTGCAATCGGTGCAGAGGGAAGAAAGCGACAAGAGCGGCAAGAGGGTTCCGGCCATAAAATGAGGCTTTTGGAGTTGGAGAGTGAAGATTCGCGCGTGCCAGGATGACTTCATTCCGGCCGTCCAACGCGTCGGGTTGACATTTGAGCTAGATCTCACACCACTACCCCAACGCCGGCCACTTTCCCTCTCCCGTAGGTACATCCTCATTTGACGGATGCCCTTTTACAGTGTTCGCTGTGTGCGCTGGTTAGTTTCGCGAACGCAGTGACCGTGACCGGTCGAACACCGGAAGAGACTGTGGGTACCATTGCACCAGGTCGTTCCTGGTTCTTGCCAAGTTGCAGTCGGGTACGTGCGACGCTGGAGCGAACCAGCCCATTGGAAAAGGGCTCCGGACACAGGCTGAGCGCTGGAAGATGAAGACACACAAACTCCAAAAATAACGAACGTACTAAAAATAAATACTCGTCAAACGCTGAATGAAGTTTGTTGCTTCGCGCTGATGCTGCTGTCGGTGAAGCCTGTGAAGAGTTTTGGTAGAGTTTAATCATCAAAATACGGGCACAACAGTAACGGTTAGGAGGTGCAGAGTGTTGTTTGTGTGTGCCGTGGGTTTTTTGTGTGTCGGTGCTGTTTATGCGTCGTTACTAACGCGACCATAAAAATGGTGTGTTCCTGATATAAATATATTGGAAAGGAAAATTCATCACGCTAAGCAAACAGCGTCCCGTGTATCCTGCCTCGGATTGTGGATCAGATTGCTGGAGCTGTGTGAGCTCGGCTGCCTAGACGCCGAAATGCAGCAGAAAGCCAATGGTGGCTGCCGGTTTTGTTTGATTTATTTAGCGAAAATATTATAGTGCTCCCTAGCATCTGGGGGAGAAAGCATGCGCGGAAGTGCTAAACGGGATGGCAAGGGAATAGTGATGATGATGGAATGTTTGCGTCTTTGTGTTGTCTGTGTATGTGTGTGTGCAATTTTTTATCGTCATTTCCAACATGATAAACACATTTTTGGGAGCTGCACTTAGCTTGTGCACGAAATGGGACATTAAACTAGACCAGACCGACCGACTGTGAGTGATGGTTGCCGGGCGAAATGGATCTAGTTTTGAAAAGTTCATTACCCGATGGAAGTCATGTGCGAAAAAAAAACCACTCCCTCGCTTAAGCGAGTTGAATTATGCGACCATAAAACCTCGCTCAAGATCACAGCGGGACCGTCGGCGGTGACGAATGTCAACGGTCATTACGGCGTGGAGCTGAATGGAGCTGAAGAGCAAAACACGTGCTCGCCATTTCTAGATCGTTCGTGAGTAAGGTGCATACGATCGCATTGGAAGCGTCAAGAGAGCACAAAACCGTTCAGTCTAAGCTGGATTCTTGCGTCTTGCATGGAAGGTTCTCTTCATTTGGTTTAGAACCCTCTTGAAAACCTTCCACCCAAAGCGGCAGCTTATCTGCGGCGATCGCACGTGTGCAGCGATCCGTGAGAAACCGAGAAGATCTTATCTCCCTGGGAAATGCTTGCTCACGGGGAAAATCTCCAGAGAGAAAGCCGTCCCCCGAAGGCGGGAGAGCAAGAGTGAAAGTGTACAAAAAAAACCCTTCCTGAACACGTGATCGCGAACGATCGTCGGGCAGAAGATGCTACTGCGGCCGCTGCGTCGATAGTTTGGACGCGAATCGGACCCTTTTTCTCCGAACAGCAGCCCGTCCGCTTACGGAGTTGTCAAATTCCAGCATCTTCCCCTTTCATCCCTGTGCTCTCCTCTATGCATCTGTGCCTGCGAGCACCGGTTGGGCTTATGCTTATGCTTGCAGCGCCACCCCAAAAGGCAGCATCTTGCTCTGGCATCCGAACGACGATCGCTGCGCTTCTATCGGACGGGCGCGCGCGCGCGTCCATGCTCTCATGCTCGATCGCCGCTCGCGGTCGACTCTCGCGGCCGTTTTCTTTGCCCGAACTGTTTCCAATTTCTCCCAGCCCGTTCCCCCGGCACTGTTGTGTGTGTGTGTGTGCGTCTTTTGCGTTTGCGGCGCATCGCGCTCTGTTCGTGCGTTTATCCCCGGGTGGAGAGATTGGATCCCGAACCCCAATCCCCCGGCGTGCCCTGCTGGATGGGGAGTCCCTTCAGTTTTGTTTCTCTCGCTATCTCTCTCTCTTGCTCTCTCTCTCTCTCTCTCTCTCTCTCTCTCTTTCTCTCTCTCTCTCTCTCTCAATGGGCTATTATTAATAACATAATACGTATAATATCCACACATAAACACAAGCACACACTGATGCAGACGAACGCACATATTAGCCAAACTGTTTAGCTAATGGTCAACGGGTTGGCAGGATAGCACGCATACCCCCGGCTCTCTCCTTCCCTGCTGCTCCCTTCCATCCCTTCCTTTCCTTCCCACACACACGTACACACCACATCCGTCGATAAGCGACGGACCGATAGAGGACGAAAGGCAGAATGATGGTATTCGGCGTTTGTGGTCACACACACGGAGCGGCGGCAACACACTGCTGGCATTCTCCTCGGTCGGTCGGTTCGCTGTGTGGTGGTTCAGTTCAGTTCTGTGCGTTGGGTTAGGGGCTGTCGACGGTCCCAGCGCGGCCCGGTTTGAAAACGGTTTTTCCTCCTTCGAGCACGACCACGGTGGCCAGTCGAAGCGTTGCGCTCAAGACGTACGGTACGCGCACCACTCGGTACTACTTCTCTCGGTTCTTCTTGGCGCGTCCCGGACAATTTTATGCTGGATCGTTACATTCTACGTGTTTGTGTGTGAGTGTGTGTTCTTAAGGATCTGTTTAAACGTACGGCGGGGTGATCTTTGATGTTGGTTGACGAACATTAGAAGCAATTGCTTGCAAATTAATTGCATTACGAGTGGAGCGTCTTTTTACGTCTTCTTGTTTGGGTTAAAGTACGGAAGCAAGTTAAACTTTTCTTAGAAAAACAAAAGGATTGTGTTTTGCGTGTGTGTTTCGATCAATACTGACCGTTTGGCAAGCTCACGAGATTCCGGCCTGTGCAGTGGAGATTAAAAAGTGTTCGACGTTTTGATCATACTCCTTAGTTTCTGCTCCTTTGCCTCCCTGTTTTAGCCAATTTCCATCCACGCTTTTTAATTCTGTGTTTTATCTGTGAAGCCCCGCCACGGCCACGTCCCGCCCAAGGGCAAGGACTGTAACGGATTGGATTGAAAATTACTATCATTTGAGAGCCGGGCTGGTCCCCCAAAAGCTTTGTGTGTTTGGGGATGCGTTTTGCGTTTTAGGTCGTCGGTTGTTCTCGTGTTTGCTGCCCGCTACAAGACGATCGCCACAGCACATCACTAGCGTGTGCGTGTGTGTGTGTCCTGGGGCTTAAAGTGAAGAAGATTCTGGCCCTAGCGCAGCTTAGCGTTCTTTATCTTGTCCTTTCCTCGGGGAGTTTGGGGCCTTCTGCACGTTTGCCATTTTTCTTTTGCGTTTTGGACAAAATTGAACAAAAAAAAAACCTTCGGCTGCAGTGATTCTGGCGGGAAGCGACTAAATGGTTTATCTCGGTGCCAGTGACAGGGCAGCAAGTACGTTGCGGGTCTGCAATTTGTCCGCCAGCGCCTGGTTGGCAAGAGGAACACGAGCAAGAAGCGGGCGAAGATCGAGTGTGATTCTTGTGCAAGTGTCTGATCGCCGGTGTGGTGCTCTTCTCTGGCTTGAAGTGTTGTAATTTTTGTTTGCATTTGTTTTTTTTTTCTTCTACCCTTCCAATAGCAGTGTAACAGCGGCAAGTGCGTGTGAGGTAAAGTTTCGGTGCGCAATTGCGCGAAGCCTTGTTTAGCGCGGATTATCGGATGCATTTCCCGTGTGTATGTGTTTTTGTGTGATTCGTTTGTGTGTGAATAGTGGATTTACAGTGATCAGACAGTGCCAGTGACAGTGCACAGGCTCCTCCTTAGTGCGTTGCCTGCGTGCATATTCCTCTGTACGGGGTGTAGTGTCAGGCGATCGTTTGCTACAATCACGCCAAGTGCTAAGGCAGCATCTCTTCTCAGGGATCGTGCGAAGAAGGTAAGTGGGCTTCATGTTTTTTTTCCTCCCCCTCCCCATTCTACGTCATTTACTGCAAAGCCCATGCGAGAAGATGTCCAAAGGGCTGGACACAAGATGCAAGGGTAGAAAAAGAAGTCTTAAGAACATCACTTTCGGAAACAGTAAAAGTGAGGAGAATGTTAACTGCCTGTCGACGATTAATCGTATCTCGGGTGTGGGGGATTTTTTTATTGTGATTTCTTTTTTTTTATTATGCGCTTGTTCCTCGTCCACTGACGTTGTTGGTGCAGGCCGTGACGGTGGTCGGTCTGTTGGCCTCCGTGTGTGTGTGTGTTCTGCTCCAGGATTCCCTGGAACGTGAACGCATACCGCCGTTTGCTGCGCGTCTTTATTTCTGCAAGATGATGTTCCGTTTTCTTATCCATTTGTTCATTCCGCGGCATTCTCGTAGTTCGCTTTCGGCAGACGACGTCGGTGGGGCAACCTTTTCCTAATCAACCCGCCAGCCGATTGGGGCAGCTTTAATGACTTTCCGTTGCTTCGCGGTAGCTCGAGGAGTAGCTCTTTGCATCTCTCAACAAGAAGCCACACCACAAAAAAAAATGGCATAAACGGCAGCACAAACGCTTCAAAGTTGATGCACCACGTCCAGATTTATGGTCCATGTTCGATCGTTTTTAAATCTTAATTTTACGATAACAGTGCGCGCTATGTTGGGCAGGTTTTTGTTGGTCCTGGGAAACCAGAAACGAACGGTCGCAAATGATTTATGGGAATTCGGCCTCAGGTTGGAATTGACTTTATTTCGCACAACTCTCCCACACACACACACATATACACGTTAACATACCATAAGTTAATTTACAAAACGGCACGGCAGATCCGGCAGGGCAGATCCGGTTCCAGCGAAGTTCCAATGCTGCACAGAGTCTCATCATCATAAATCCATAAGCCTTTCGGTAGCGCGCGACTTGGATGACGCGTGTCTTGACGTGGTACGGGAGCTTATTTCTTTGCTGTTCTGCCGCGGAACCGTTGCTTCCGACTCCCACACACACACACACAAGGTTCTGGGAAGTAATATCGAAAGCTTTGCTCCAAACAACAACATCAGCGAAGTTAAAACCTTCCCTCCGGTTCGGGCACTGTTTGCTAGTAAACAATCATCGCCCGCCGAAGAAACACATTTCAGCTACTCGCGTGGTGTGGCAACTTGCAACACAACATCCCTTCAGTTTGCACAGCGAGGAAGCTAGATTGTCCCGGGTGGACCCCCCCTAGGGGAACCTGCCGCTGTACGTACGCTGTGTGCTGTGTGGCGGCATCGAACCCGAGAAGGATTTAGCTAGAGATTTACCGCTTTGATCCGGTGGCCAATTTGTTGGGATTGCCTTCGGTAATTGTTTTGGAATCAGCTTGGCTTCCAACCTTCGCCAACTCCGGCAAAGGTGGCAGTTGTTTTCGGTTACAGGAACACAGGTCCGTGCGCGATGGGTAATCTTCGCGGAAAGGAAGCGTATGGGTATGGGTAAGGAAGTTCGGTGGTTCGGTGTTCGACCACACAGCTGAAAACCGCAACCACATCCGATGCTGCTGACCACCGGGGAACAAGGGATGGTAGTGCACGGAACGGTTTCATCCGGGAAGAAGCGACAAGCCGCGCAAAACACACACACACACAGCTGTGCCGGGGAGATCAATTTGCAATTTGGAATTTTGGAAATTTTAAATTGAAGAAGTTTGCAGTCACCGCAACATCGGTGCTTGCAGTCCGGTGGGAGAGTTGCACGACGAAGATGTTCGGTTTTTAATTTCGCAAGAATTGGAGGACAAACGTCAAACGTGCACTTTGGGTGGGCTTGAGTTTGGTGGTGACTTTGGCAAGTGATTTGAAACAAATGAGCTATGGTTGACGTTTTTCGGGGTGAAGAAAAAGTTTAACAGATGTTGTTATAAATTCAGTAATCTGGATCAATACGAGGAAATGAAATATTTAGAATGACCAGTTTTGCTTATTTCTGACAGCAGAATAAAAAATGAACAAAATAGATATTTTAATTCCATAAACAAAGCATTCCATGTACACCCTAAGGGATAATGCTTTCTGCGCATAAAAAGACTCATACTTTCCAAAAAACATCAGTCGAACAGTGTCGGTTTTGCAATCGATCTGCTCACTGAAAGAAACGTGTGTGAAACCCCCGGCGGTGGCGGTTCCGTTTGTACCGGAGAAAGGTTGCACAATTCCAGGGATTTCAATTAGCTGTTACCGTGCCTTGCCCTACCCTGCCTGCCTGCCTACCCGTCTGTCCGACTATCCTCTATTGGCTCGCTAAAACATCAATAGCAAAGAGCGTATACAATCTTGCTGCACTAGAAAGTGTTAATTGATCGGTGCTAAGGTAAGCAATTCTGGTTTGTAAGAACGTGTCGATGCTCAGCACACAGGCAGAGCGCGCGCGTATATGATGCGTGGTTTCCGGCTGAAGCTGTGGTTTTCCGGTCGAAATAGAAAGAAAAACAAAACCCCCCAACACTTCAGAAGCCCTACGAGAGTGGGACAAGGGCAGCGAGCGTTTTTTTTTGTGGGGCGGGAGTGAAGCAATTGCCTGCTTTAACGAGTCCAGTTTTGCTTACATTGATTGTACTGCGTCTGCCTGGGTGCAGTTGATGAATGAAACAAACCAAACATAGATTGTAGCGAAGACGAGGCGTGTTGGAACAGGTTGGAAGAAAACTGCTAGCCAACCTCTAGCACCAAATACAGGCACAAGGAAGTGGATTGAGGCAAGCTTCATGCTCATGAATCACGTCAATTGTAGCTTCCTCGCTTTCCCTGAAACCACCGGACGTCACGACCTCAGCCCCGTGTCCGCTAGGGTCCCTTGGTCGCACAGGCTGCCGTCGAACGACGACACATGCTCACGCAAAACCCAAAAACAAAGCCCAGCACAAACCGCAAGGCGAATGTCGCAAAACGGGGCTTCCTAACGCTGACCGACCATCGATGGTACCGCCAAAGGGTCTGGGCACGCTATTAGCGCATTGCTCGGGGAAAGCCTGAGCAGGTTGGTCCCGGGTTTGGCGAGGAACACTTCATTCAAAGTAGCAGCGCTTCTTGACGCGCTGCCCGGGCCAGCATTGCTTGCCAAAGCGGTCCTCGGGATGCTAGGTTTCAGCATTTTATGCATATTTTATCCAACACACATACTGCCGGGCCCGGCAGGGACGGATGGGCCCTGCACAAAGGCGAACAAACTGTGGCAGCGAGCGCTCCAAAAAGGTTCTGCCCGTGGCAGCTACTTCAAACAAGATAGTCCACACAGCCCCTTCCCAGAAGACGAGATCGGAAGTATTGTGTTTTGGCAGGCGGGCGGAAGGATGGGGGAGGCAACACGACACTATGCTAATGCCAACGGCAAACCCAAAACACACACGCACACACACGTATACATTGCGCCCTTAGTGACATTCTGTGCGCGTTCGCATAGGCACGGGAGAGGTACGAGCAAGTCCTAAACGTCCCAAAGTCCCAAGATTGCGTGCGTATGCCCGGAGCCCGCGGAAAAACGGGTCACTCACTAACCGAAAAAGCACACAGACACACACTCGGAATACAAAGACATTACACAAATCTCCGCAGGACACCAAAACCCGTGGCACCCACGGAAGGAGAAGCTACGGCTCTCGGTCGGTGCGAAAGACCCATGAAAAGTGCAGCCTCCGGGGCGATTATGAACCCACGGTCGGTGGTTTTTGTTGCCTTTTCGCGAGCGCACGCGTTTTTCTTTTTGCGTCCCGCGGCCTCCGTGTGTTTGCAGACGGGTAAAAGGCACGCCAGCGTGTACACAAACCACCCAACAATGGACGCATTCTAGAGGAGGCATCTCGTGGGTCGTCCATTAGCCCGGGTCGAGCTGGCCGTTCGCAAAGCTATTGCTAGCTAGCAAAGTTTGGTGAATACTTGGAATTCTTAATTAACAACATGTGTTCGACGGGTGTCGGACAGAGGGCGGCTGTGGACGTAGACGTAGAAGTTCCAGCGGGCGCTTCACATATATCATGACACTCTAGAATGCATTTCCTGTTGTAAGAGGCGTCCGGTGGGAATTGTGTCTACTGGCGGTGTGTTTCCGACGGCCCGAATGGCTTTTTAGAAACGCTTCTGCTCGAAACGCAGGCAACAAGTTCGAGAAAAAGAAGTCCCAAAAAAAAAAAAAAACACACACACACACACATAAGCTTCATAAATTGTTTGGAGTAGTGCGGGTCCGGCAGAAATGCAGATGCCTGCCGAAGTGACACAGTCGATGATGAATTTGCCATTATCGTTTTGGGAAGCCGGCGTTGTTTGCCGAAGCAAATGGGGAAATAAACGTTTGTCTAGGCGCAAAAACTGTCGTTATTAGGTTGGTATTTTATAGTTACATTTGGAGCTAAATGCCAAGGTCTTAAGGTCTGTTGATCTCCGGGCGCCGGTCCACTTTTGATCGCCGCCGGGGCAATTATTTCCCGACTTCGCTAGCCGTTAGCGTATTGTTCGTGAAATCGATTATCTAACGCGCACCGCGATTGTCCCCATGATCGAGACGTCTCATCACCTTCACGTCAAAAAAGAAAGTGTCACTGACGGTTGCACGGTGTGCAAGGGAACAGATGTGCCTTCGGTTGATCGGCCCAGAGAGATCGAGTTATAAACGCATGTCAAACAGAAAACCCAAACAGTGCAACAAGCATCCAACAAAAAAACACGACACACTCGTCGCCGTATGCAAAGTGTTTTTCTAAAGGAGTGCAACGGGAAGAGCTCCCCCGGATGATGGCGACATCGGCTGGAAAGGGTTGAACGGTAATGAAAAGAAAATGTGGCCCCGGTCGACGATGACACCGCGATGTGGCGGTGCATCGCGCGAAGGCCGAAGACGAACAGTATGCGTTGAATTTACAAAGCATATTACCATCGGTCACACATGCGTGACGTCAGACGGTAGCTCCGGCGCGTCCAAAAAAGGGATAGGGTCTACAAATTATCATTGACCGAGTTGTGTGTGTGCGCACATGTGTGTCTTTATGGACATAATCTTGCGCTCTTACGAGCAGCAACATGAGAAATGAAGGAATAAAGGGAAGAGAAAAAAAACCGACGACGACACCCATCACCGAAATCAGTTTCACCAGATTTCGAGAGTCAATATTGAGCTTCTGCAAACATGAACCTTACGTCTAACGGTCCTTGGGTTAGCCCTTTTTGTGTTTCTGCTTTGGCTCTGCAGCATCACCCTTTTGTAACGCTCGCACCGCAGTTGTGTCATACTGGCTGTGTCTTAAAGATTTTGGCTGAACAAAAAAAACGCGTTGGTTCAATGATCCTCTACGTTGCGAGTGCTTATGGAACTGCACTGCACATTGGACAGTAAGTCAACATTTACCCGTGGCCTTCCGTTGTCTGCCGTTTGGAAACACCCAACTGTCAAAAAATGGGTGCGAGCTGCAGCGAAACGTTGAGAAATCCGGGCAAGGAAACGGCCATCCAGCGGAGAGGATCCAACATCGAAGCTGCTCACACGCAACAGTCTTGATTGGGGAAGGAGGCTAACGTATGTGTGTGAACGAGCTAAAAGGAAACCCATTTTCACACACGGCCCTTACCACATCCTTCCAGCTTTGCGTGGCTGGAGCGGTTGGTTTTTGCGGAGCGTTTGGTTTGGTACGTCCAAGGCAACGGTAAATCCTCTCGTTTCGGGCTTTTGTGGTTCCTCCCTGTGGTGGGGTTTGGCTTTGCTGGCGGAACAATGTGCAGCACAGTGTGTAGCTCGGAAGCTTCCAGAACAGATTAATTTCACATCCTCACGCGCTTAACTACCCTCGCAGCATGTTACGTGGTACAGTTTGGGGGTTAACCGGTAACCGCACCGGCAGTTTCGGAAGGGTGCTAATCCTGTCTTCCGGATCGTACAGACGCATCGTGACGCTCTGGAGCGCTGACAGAAAAAGCTCTCCCTCATGTACGTCCAGTCGAAATGAGAGTGAAAGTGTTTGCGCTACCAGGTTGGACGCGTTCGAACATGTCACTGGAGATGAGTACGCGGGAACATGAAATGTAAAATCATCGAAAACCACCAGAACGGGCAAGAACTTGGGTCGCGTCGGAAAACAAAACGATAGCAAACGGGTTAAGATAAATGTTTCTTCTTAACCCATTATCCCAGCGCCCAAACGACCGGCGGAGGGCCTTGTGCAACAGATGTCGCTACAGATAAGCGAGTGTGTAAACACTTTCAAACTAGCCGAGCGAACACCCCGTGTGCTGTGTTGCATACCACGGGGCTACGGGCAAATCACCAAGAGGTGATTTGTTTCATCGGGTCAACCCAAAAGAAGGGACTCATTATTCTCTCCCCCCCTGCCGGGCCCGTACCTCTTTCCGAGCACTATCGGTGCCGGGATCGAGCGACAGAGGAAAGAAGGGAACACCACCGTTAGCATCGATGTGACAGATAGGGCCGGATTAGGCGAGGCTCAAGATCTATCGCCCGTACGGTGTTTGCGTCCCACGTGCGGAGGAGAGATTTCAGCTTCTCCAGTGTGAGGGCAAGGGCTTTTGACCGGGCAATCGCTTCTAACAAGCCCCGGGTCCGGGCCTTTATCGTTAGTGGGGGAACCATTTCGGTGCTGATTCATGGAATTGCCCGGTGTAGATCGGGAGAGTAGAGAACACCGAGCGGCGGGATATAAAACCAACCAGCCAGCTCTCGAAGCTGCTGCGTGGATTGTGTGGAGGAAAAGTCTGAGACCTGGGGCCCATGCCTCGTACCTGCCGCGCACTCATGCACTCATCAATGTCAGCATGCCGGTGGCAGTGTGAATAAGTGTAATATTTCAATTCAACAACCGTCTCGCTTTCGGTAAATGCTCTTCACAGCCAATAAATAAATCCACAGTGCACGGTGCGGCAGAAGATCGCCTGATGATGGTACGCGATAAATCTGGCCCCCGAATCATGCACATATATGAACCGAACTCTGTTCAATTTATAGTGCTAATCGCCCGATGTTTTTTTTTCTGTTATCGCTGCTCCATCGCTTCATTGACAGTGGAAATACCGGTACAGCGAGATACGATTTACGATAATATACCAACATCTAAGCGATAGCGAAAAGAACGATCAACGAACCAAAAGCCACTTGGAAGGTGCACGCTCATGTTTATAAATCATTTTTTGTGCTGCTGCTGCTGGTGGTATGCTGTTTGACTTGTTGTTGCACTCTTTTTCTCAATTTATTTTCCGAAAATCAAACCATGGCAAACACAGCATAAGTAAAGCAAAAAAAAAACCTCCTCAAGCCCTTTGGAAAGGTACACAAACACACGGTGTATTAGGAGGATCTTTTCTTGCTCCAAACGGTGTACGGCTGGCGTGTAATACAGTTCCGGCGTGGCCGGAGTTTCCCTCCCCGGGTCAGGCATCGGGATGCCGCTCGCCACAGGGATGTGATGGGTTGGTTTTTCCATGCATACGAGCAGTTTGATTATTTTCATTGCCCGTTTCCAATACTCCACTCTTTCGTACAGGCGAAAGCCGGAAAACAAACAACAGCCAAGCCGTGCTGGAGTCGCCCGGGAAGTACCAGATTGCACAGAACTCCCTCTTCTTGCTTGCGGAAGATTTTGCCAGTGGTTTGCCAGAATGGTGGGGAAAGGCGGAGGGGGGGGGGGGGGGTTCGTTCCGGGGGTTTTTGTTTTGATTATGGTGTATTGTTTCTTTGTTGATCGTTTGATTTTATTGCCGTGGCCGTGGTTCTGCCGTGGTCGCTCCAGCAGCAGCAGCATCATCGCGCGGTCCGCGTCTTTGCGCTGATTATTATTTGCATAACGTTCGGCATAAAGTTCGATCTGGGGAGGGACGCACACTGGAAGGAGTAGTGTGTGTGTGTGAGAGAGAGAGAGTGTGTTTGTGGTGCTTGCCGGTGGACCGATGCGGTTTGTCGATGAAGTTTGGAGAACTTCGTGCATTTCGTATGCATTGTTTACTGGGTAGGTTTTGTGCTGTTTGCTGTTGTCGTTAAATCGCGAGGGCAAGATGGGAAATCAAGAACCGTTTGGAAGCTTATATGTTACATTGGAGGTTCTTTTTTTTATTTCTTGTTGCATGATCGCGTGCTATCGAGCCAGCGAATGGGAAGGCTGCAGGCAGCACAAGCACACGTCCAGACGAACGGGTACACGTGTTTTAGAGTTTATGGGAGGCTAAAACGAACGAGAAGCATGTGCTTTTCAATTAGTTATAAATCCTTTAAAACTTGCATCATTTCGCAAATGTGTGCTTTTAATAACG
>SIXB01000345.1:49393-76475 GCA_007018985.1 Anopheles bwambae
TCTTTCTTAATTTCGGAAGAATTAACTGAAGGCTGAAGAATTGCGTGTTTTCTGTTTTAGCGCTCAATCACGAATGACATCTCTATTTGACAGTATTGCCTGAGATACTTAAACCTAGGTGTGATCGCACAAACAAGATGTACATATAGAAAAGGTGTATGTGTAAGGATGTCAAGGTGTATGTGTGAGGTATATACAAATTCGAATTTCTAATTTCTACATTTATGACTTTTCGGTCGGTATTTTGAGAAAACCTGTGATTTTCGGTGGGTGAAATGAAAAATCGGTATCGTTAGGGTGGTCATCTGTGAATCGGTAGGCATAGGAAAATTCGGTAGGAATACAGATAAATCGGTATTTCTGGTCACTCTGCTCGGGAAACAGCTGTTCGGGCCGGCATTTTTTGACAGTCGAAATGGAAAATAAACATTTCATAACAGCTCATGTTTTTGTTAGAGTGTGAAATAATCAATGAAAAAGTTGATACAAAAGTGTTTTCCCCGCCCTTAAGTTACCATAGAACACTGATAAGCTGTTGGTATAAGTAGCAACACACATAAAACATTTCCGATGTTACACATACGCTTTCTGGCAAGAAGGTTAGCCCCCCCCATCAGCTGTCTGTGGCTTGTTTGCTTACAATCGCCCTCCTTTCAGGATCATTGGAAATGAATTGCTCCAGTCACGGCTGTGTGCCGCCGGCCCGGCTACAATCCTGCCCCGGCGGCAGCTACAGTTCAGCGCCTTCCTTAGCAAGCGACGAAAAACGGCCGAAGAGAAGCATGCGGTCGAGTTTGCGCCGAAGAAAAAGAACAAACCGCAAACGAGCGGCGTGGTGGACATTTGGCGCAACATGACGGTGGCCGACCTGGCCCGCTCGTGCCAGCTAGAGCTGGAACACATCCAGGAGGTGATGCTGTACGTGAAAGGCGCCGGCAGTATCGATGCAACCGCCCGCCTCGAGGACCCGAAGGTGATCAAAGACATTGCGGCCAAGTGTGGCTTGAAGACGAAGATCGTGGCCGCCCCGGTGGATGAGTCGGAGGAGGTGCTGAAGGACCGCGATGTGTTGCCGAGACCGCCGCCAGCGCCCGAAAACTTGAAAGAGCGGCCACCGGTCGTGACCGTGATGGGGCACGTGGACCACGGCAAGACGACGCTGCTCGATTCGCTGCGGGGAGCGTCGGTGGCGGCGGGCGAGGCCGGCGGCATAACGCAACACATCGGCGCGTTCACGGTGGAGCTGGACAACGGCGAGCGGGTCACGTTTCTCGACACACCGGGGCACGCGGCCTTCAGTGCGATGCGCGCCCGTGGCGCCAATCTGACCGACATCATCGTGCTGGTGGTCGCCGCGGAGGACGGTGTGATGGAGCAGACGAAGGAGGTGCTGCGGTTGGCGAAGGAGCAGTCCGTGCCGATCATAGTGGCGATCAACAAAATCGACAAACCGGGCGCCGATGTCGAGCGGGTGAAGAAGGAACTGTCGCAGCACGGGATCGCGCTGGAAGGGTACGGCGGGGATACGATTGCGGTCGGCATCTCGGCCCTGCACGGCACGAACCTGGACGAGCTGACGGAGGCTGTGAGTACGCAGGCCACCCTGATGGGGCTGAAGGGCGAGTACGTAGGGCCGGTGGAGGGCGTGGTGGTAGAGTCGAAGATAGATTCGCATCGCGGCAAGCTGTCCACGGCCATCGTTTCGCGGGGCACGCTGCGCAAGGGCGCGATACTGGTCAGCGGGCAGGCGTGGGCCAAGGTGCGCGGGCTGTTCGATCACGCCGGGCAACCGATATCGGCGGTCACGCCCGGCATGCCGGTGGAAATTCTGGGCTGGCGAGAGCTCCCGCTGGCCGGCGACATGATACTGGAGGTGGAGTCGGAACGGGTGGCCAGCTCGGTGCTGCGGTGGCGCGCCAACCAGGCCATGAAGGAGAAAGCGCTGAGCGACGCGGAAGCCATCAGTCTGAAGCGCAAGGAGCACGAGGAACAGTACCGCGAGGAGCGCGACAAGTCTCGTCGGTCCGGCTTTTATCGGCGCAAGCAGCAGGGCCCACGGCAGAAGGAGGCCGCACCGGACGATGGTAAGCCGCGCATCAACGTGATCGTGAAGGGTGACGTGCACGGTTCGGTGGAGGCCATACTGGATGTGCTGGAAACGTACGACGACAATGAGCGGTGCCGGCTGGACGTGATACACTACGCCGTGGGCGATGTGAACGAGAGCGATCTCGAGCTGGCCCGGCTGTTCGACGCGATTATCTACGCCTTCTCGGTGAATGTGGGGAGCAAGGCGACGAAGGGCGTCACCATACGGCCGGTCGACATTATCTACCGGCTGGTGGACGATCTGAAGAAGGAGATCAACACCAAGCTGCCGCTGGTGGACGTGGAGGAGGAGATCGGCGAGGCGAACGTGCTGCAGCTGTTCGACATCAACGAGGGCCGGCGGAAGGTGACGGTGCTGGGCTGCCGCTGCACCAAGGGCCTGCTGAAGAAGGCGCACAAGTACAAGGTGAAGCGGAACGGCGAGCTGCTGGCGGACGAGCTGAGCCTGGAATCGATGCGCCACCTGAAGAACGAGGTGGACAGTGTGAAGAAGGATGTGGAGTGCGGGTTGCGCTTGAACGACCAAACGCTCGAGCTGAAGGCGGGCGATACGATCGTGTGCTACCAGATCAACCGGGAACCGCAACAGACGGAATGGGACCCAGGGTTCTAGAGATGACCGGGAATGTTAAGGATAAATGTGCATTGAACGAGACTAACAAGGGGGTTAAAATAAAACGCAGATAGCTGTTAAATGCCAAATGGTTATGACAAGGTTGCTTAAGAAAAGTATTGTTTTTACGGTGTTAGTGTAAGTCCAGCAGTCTTTATCATGTGTTATATTTAAAATTATTGTTAATGTTTCTGGGTTTAAATTTTTGGTTCGCCAGTAAGCTAAATTAAATGTAGAAAGCTTAACATAAAAGCTGTACCAGCTTGCATGATGCTTACAAGATGCATAGAAAGTTGTATACAAGCTTATGTATGCTGTGCGGGAAGCATAAAACGAGCATAATGTTGCTGAGGGGCGGTTAACCTTTATGTCAAGTGGCATTTTGCCAAATTTATCGTTTTTTTTAGATTTTCATTTTTATATTTATGTAAATTACATTAATTCAAACAATTTCTAGTCAAATACTGCCATTGGAATCACTTATTAGTCTAGAATTCTTGAAAATGCGGAATCTTTTCTATGTTGATATCATACAGACAAACACACAGTAACTGTTCCTTAATACTCTCCCAACATGTTGATGCAACCGACCGGAAACACGTGTGTGCACGGCAAATCGTTCCCGCTAGCGTTCTGGCTAAACCTCCCCAGGAATAACAACCTCACTAAGAATTTGTTGATGTGTCGTTGCAGGCAACTCCCATTTGACTCATGGAGTGGAAACCTTCAAACCAGCAAGGTAATTGCTAATGAAGAGATCCATTCCAAAGCCGTTTGCTCACACGTGCGGCCGAAGGTTTCCCATCGCACTGCGGGAGGTGCAGCAGCAGCAGCAGCAATGGAAGGAAAGTACGCATCACAGCATCCCAGTTCCCAGCACCGAGATGCCCTCTTACCCGATAGAAGCCCGCTCGGTGTTCGATAGCGCGAAGGGAGGCATCATATTTAACACGGGATGATATTGGTAAGTGGTAGCAAGTAACACGTTAAGTAATGGTCGCCCGTAAATAGTTTGCCCCCTTTCGCACGACACGGATTCCCCGCGCCCAACTGAGCCTTATGTGTGGCCCGATGTTGCTTGTTGATGTTCTAAAATCGTTCCCGGGTTTTCTTTCCCCCGCCGTTGGACTTGATAGTCAGCGCGTCAGCATGCATTAATTTCCATGCGGGATAAAAACAAACTGTGCAGCGTGTCTGGGAGACCAAAGCCCCAGCGCTGGTGGTATGCAATCGGTTCTTTTCCTCATTCTCTGCCGGCACAGCAGCGCATAAGCATATGTAGTACGGTGCACCGAATGGACGGGCACCAATACACATGCACGCTCCCGGTCCGGCGACGACGGTACACACTACAGACGGTACGCTCTGTTTACGATCGAACGACATGCTGGGACGCGACCCGGTGGATTCCCGAGATTTCGTCATTCCAGCCGCGTTACCTTGAACCACTTGGCCGGGATGGATGGATGGATGGATGGTGGGTGATATGTAATTTTCCGACCAGATGACTCCCGGGCAGCGCGCTCGCATTCGAAAGAGAAAGCGGCCAACAATCGCAAAGAATCGCGCGAAGAACCCAATCACACAACCGGCAACCCCGTCCAGGCCCCGGCTCGGTTCCGCCCCTGCTCATCCGCGGAGCGTCGTCAAGCGTTGGTGCTTCGGTTCACCGGTCCCGGTCAGGCGAGCGCTGACTGAGCTGCTGGGAGGGCACTCCGGGGATGAGCAGGAAACCATGATAGGAATGCAGGCAGCTACAAATTCGCCATCCACCAGCTGCACATGCTGCAGTGGGACCACAATGTGCACGATGTGCGCAGGGAAGCCGAGGATGCAGCAGTTTCAATGTCCGGACGTGCGGTTTGTAGATCAATCATTTCCCGGCCCCTAGGTCCCTGGTCGTGTGCGATGGGCGGCAGGCGTAGGCCAGTTTTTCGTTTGTTGTTGCTGTTGGGCATGCCCGGCCGGAGTGCTTTGTTGCCAACATTGTTGGGTGCCCGGGAATTGATTCGTTTCGGTGGAATGTCTCTGGCGGAATCCCCTCGGTTTCGTAACTGTGCTGAAGGGGTAGCAGACCCACACGGTCCACGAGTTTGTGTCGGAAAAGCAAGAAACGTCTGACGACGATTCGGACGACGCTGTCTGTTTGTAGAGCTGTAGTTTTGCTCTTCATCGGCAAACAACTACGCCATCGGTACATCACCGCCGCATCGAGCCGGTAAAAGGGAGAGCGAGAATCTAATGGGGATCGTTCGAGATGAGAAACAAATAAATGGTTGATACGAAACTTTGAAGACAGTGCAAACAGTCATCAACCCCTTGTGGATGCATATTAATAATTGGACAGCGCGCACGAATTCAGAAACATATGCGCGACTCTCGGATGCTGTTGCGGATGGAATGATTGTGCCATTAAATGGGAAGCACCGTCTCGGGTATGTTGAGCAGTTAGTGATATTTCACTTTAAGTTTTACCCCACAATTTCGTTGTTTTTAATCATTTTAGTATAGTTGAAGGCGGGGAAACGCCTTCAAGCGATCGTTCGGTGTTGCAAGTGCAGGTGAGGAATCTAGCTACGTAATATTCGTAATTACATGTTACAATTCTTTCCTCCTATGCAAGCGTTTAGAACACGCGATTGAAGAAAAATGCACTACAGTCCAAAGTATTCCGACGCCCTACAGTTTGTAGACATTTCCTCTTTGGCCACCGCGTTTGCTTGTTTGTAGTAGAATGTGAAGGTATTTTTATGTTACCGCTACCAACCAAAATGCTCCCCCGTGTCTGTGGTTTGGGGTTGGGGTGTTTGAGAGTTCGACTACCGCCTGCACCACTCCAGAACCGATGCTATTTGCCCAATCGAGAATGCATTCCTGATGGACGGACGGCTCCACACACCGTAATGGTTCCGGTCGGGATGGCATGAGTGTGCGTGTGTGTGTGTGTGTGTGTGTGTGTGTGTGTGTGTGTGTGTGTGTGTGTGTGTGTGAGCAGTTTCTTCTTGTCTTCTTCTTACATTTTCCACTCCGCTAATGGAGTGCTATAAAATTGAGTTAATGAAAGAGCAAACTTGAGCAACGACCGCGCTGCACGTTGATGGGTTGCGTTCAGTTCTTTCGCAACACGAACCATCATGCAGCATCTTCTGGAGCATCTTCTGGAGCATCTTCTTGCCAGACACACCCGTCCCGCCTGAAGAGTTTAACGTTTGCCAACATGATGATTTGTTGCGCATTTTGGGGAAGTCACCTGGAAAGTTTTGATTGGGGAAATAGGGCTTCAATCGGGGTTTTGGCAGCATATTCCATACAAATTAGATGTAAAACATCTACCGAATAGTACCAACCTTCCTTACTAAAGTACGTTAACTAGGTTTTGGTCTACAAAAGCAAAGAAACAAAAATCTGAGAAGGCGAAGGAAGGCCTTCTTTAGCTTGGTGCTTCACGCTTGCTTTACCAATAGCTCAAGATTTCGTGAAGGCAGCGTTGGAACGAAGGGATTCGTTTTATCAGCTTCCACTTCCTGTCTGAGCAGGCACTCGCCACCACGATCGCTGCTGCTCGGCACCGGGTGGCGGTCAGCAGCACGCGTGGTAACGGTCGAGTTTGCTGATTGCGCGTTGGCTGACGTGGAGTTGACCTAAAAATAAAGCAACACCATGGCTCGCCACCACGGCCAGTTGGTGTTGGATACACCGGAACGGAAAAATGTTTATCAAAACACTCTGGTTTTTGTTCCGCTCCCGAAAAAAAGAGCAAACCCCGAAGAAGCGAAGGTTCAAGCTAAACGAAGGGTGATGGATTATTGTTTGAATGTCGCAAGAGTTGATGGAGAAATTCATTCCGCATTTGCGATTGCTTGCAGATTTGAAGAATTCAGAACGAAATGAGTTAGTTTGTTAGAAAAGGCTTTGAGGTTTAGTTGTATTGTGACGCGATCATCTTCCTTTGGAGGAGCTTTTCCGAGATGCTACCCGAACCCGATGAAGTCATGAATCTGCAACCTCAACAAGTGTATTGAGTGTGATAAGCTTACTGAGCAGCACGCTTGTTCGTTCTCGAGATTTTACCAAGTTATGAAATTACACCCATAACCCAGCGCCCCTGCGATAGCGATTTGAGCAGGGTTAGATACATTGTAAGGATAAGCAACTTCCTTCCACCTCCACACGCACTATACGCGCCAGAAACTGGCGGGTTATGCGAGACGGCATGAATGAAGCCACCAATTCTGCCTCTCTTATCAGCACTCCATCCCACCCATCTGCACGGGCAACGGCGCGGAAGCCTGTACCTCCGGGTCTGCCCGGGCAGGAACTACGATGATAACGGGGTTTGCTGTGCGGCCTTCGGAGAATCTAACACTCTGGGCCTGGGATCGGGCGGGCGGACTGTATGCCATCCAACAGCCAAGAATGAGTCCAGCAGCAGGCAAGTGTGATAAAAGCATCAGCTTCCCCGTTCGATGCTCGGAACATGCACGCATTTGGTGGCTCAACGACGCATTGCCAACGCCACATCCCGGCAATGATCAATGAATTGCCGAGTGTGCGAAATGGGCACAAGGCGAAAGCTACGAGCCGTTTGGGAAGTGGGAAAACTAGAACTCACATAAACTGTCCCGCCTTTGTGTGACCCTTGTGGGGGGATCAACAGCATACACACATACACCTACCAGACTGTGTGCGGATCGTTCCGCGATCTTGCCCGTTGATCTTCAGCCACCGGCGGCAGTAGACCGCCCACGGCACGCTGGAGTGGACTTTCTTTTGCCGGATTTTCTCCTGCTCTTCGGGGGCTAGACTCAATCCCCCTAATGCATGGATGGGGTAGAACCGGACGTGAATGAGCTCACGCGCGCTGGTGGCGTCTGCATTCGGCCGGCACGGAATGCGGAAACAGTGTGAGTGGGATTGGGCGGCAGAAATTGTGTCAAGAGCCGCAGTTTGGGCAGCAACTGTTGACTGGCTGGTATGATTTTGTACTTGTAAAAGAATGTCACCGAAGATCGTTGTGATGGGGCGCTGAAGATGTAAAACTGGAATTGGAAGAATTTTCTTTATTTTAGGCCCTAGCTGGACTAATGATTGCTCTATTCAGCGCAGCACCTATGCGTATTATCACTCTGTTAAAACAAAACGGAATAGATAGCAAACCATCACATCATCTGTTATTGCAAATGATCCATCATCGGTCGTAACTGCACGGGTGGATGCCGATGCAGCAGCACCAGCAGCTTACCGGACCTGTTGATACGCTGGTCAACCGTTCGCCTAATTGACCGTAAACTGATCGAAAGCCATAAATCTTTCCCGTTGCGTCCCGTATCGTTCGGCGTTGTTAACTCGTGGCCAGGGCACGTGCCCATACGACGACAGGCGGCACACCGCTTTGCCGCCCATTCCGAAGATGATGGCCAGCTCCACTGTGACATATGCGGCCGGCAATAAAAAGTTGTAATTGATACCGGCTAACCGGTCAGGGGAGAAAGAGATTTAATTTTCACCCGGGGAAACATTGCGGAGAGGAACGATCCCGCACTCCCCCGAATGGGCGGTTTTTCTATGACCATGAAAATGTGTTTGTGGGTGTTTTGTTTTTTGTAGTTGTCATCGGTATAAGCCGGAACATGGAGCTCACACTGCATACTACGCTTCCGGTTCGTTGCAATCGGTGCAGAGGGAAGAAAGCGACAAGAGAGGCAAGAGGGTGCAGGCCATAAAATGAGGCTTTTGGAGTTGGAGAGTGAAGATTCGCGCGTGCCAGGATGACTTCATTCCGGTCGTCCAACGCGTCGGGTTGACATTTGAGCTAGATCTCACTCCACTATCCCAACGCCGGCCACTTTCCCTCTCCCGTAGGTACATCCTCATTTGACGGATGCCCTTTTACAGTGTTCGCTGTGTGCGCTGGTTAGTTTCGCGAACGCAGTGACCGTGACCGGTCGAACACCGGAAGAGATTGTGGGTACCATTGCATCAGGTCGTTCCTGATTCTTGCCAAGTTGCAGTCGGATACATGCGGCGCTGGAGCGAACCAGCCCATTGGAAAAGGGCTCCGGACACAGGCTGAGCGCTGGAAGATGAAGACACACAAACTCCAAAAATAACGAACGTACTAAAAATAAATACTCGTCAAACGCTGAATGAAGTTTGTTGCTTCGCGCTGATGCTGCTGTCGGTGAAGCCTGTGAAGAGTTTTGGTAGAGTTTAATCATCAAAATACGGGCACAACAGTAACGGTTAGGAGGTGCAGAGTGTTGTTTGTGTGTGCCGTGGGTTTTTTGTGTGTCGGTGCTGTTTATGCGTCGTTACTAACTCTGGGTTGTTGAGCGCCACCGCGACCATAAAAATGGTGTGTTCCTGATATAAATATATTGGAAAGGAAAATTCATCACGCTAAGCAAACAGCGTCCCGTGTATCCTGCCTCGGATTGTGGATCAGATTGCTGGAGCTGTGTGAGCTCGGCTGCCTAGACGCCGAAATGCAGCAGAAAGCCAATGGTGGCTGCTGGTTTTGTTTGATTTATTTAGCGAAAATATTATAGTGCTCCCTAGCATCTGGGGGAGAAAGCATGCGTGGAAGTGCTAAACGGGATGGCAAGGAAATAGTGATGATGATGGAATGTTTGCGTCTTTGTGTTGTCTGTGTATGTGTGTGTGTGCAATTTTTTATCGTCGTTTCCAACATGATAAACACATTTTTGGGAGCTGCACTTAGCGTGTGCTCGAAATGGGACATTAAACTAGACCAGACCGACCGACTGTGAGTGATGGTTTGCCGGGCGAAATGGATCTAGTTTTGAAAAGTTCATTACCCGATGGTAGTCATGTGCAAAAAAACCGACTCCCTCGCTTAAGCGAGTTGAATTATGCGACCATAAAACCTCGCTCAAGATCACGGCGGGACCGTCGGCGGTGACGAATGTCAACGGTCATTACGGCGTGGAGCTGAATGGAGCTGAAGAGCAAAACACGTGCTCGCCATTTCTAGATCGTTCGTGAGTAAGGTGCATACGATCGCATTGGAAGCGTCAAGAGAGCACAAAACCGTTCAGTCTAAACTGGAGTGTTGCGTCTTGCAGGGAAGATTCATCTTCATTTGGTTTAGAATCCACTAGAAAACCTTCCACCCATAGCGGCAGCTTATCTGCGACGATCGCACGTGTGCAGCGATCCGTGAGAAACCGAGAACATCTTATCTCCCTGGGAAATGCTTGCTCGCAGGGAAAATCTCCAGAGAGAAAGCCGGACGGCCCGAAGCCGGGAGAGCAAGAGTGAAAGTGTACAAAAAAACCCTTCCCGAACACGTGATCGCGAACGATCGTCGGGCAGAAGATGCTACTGCGGCCGCTGCGTCGATAGTTTGGACGCGAATCGGGCCCTTTTTCTCCGAACTGCAGCCCGTCCGCTTCGGCTTGCGGGGTTGTCAAATTCCAGCATCTTCCTCTTTCATCCCTGTGCTCTCCTCTATGCATCTGTGTCTGCGAGCACCGGTTGGGCTTATGCTTATGCTTGCAGCGCCACCCCAAAAGGCAGCATCTTGCTCTGGCATCCGAACGACGATCGCTGCGCTTCTATCGGACGGGCGCGCGCGCGCGTCCATGCTCTCATGCTCGATCGCCGCTCGCGGTCGACTCTCGCGGCCGTTTTCTTTGCCCGAACTGTTTCCAATTTCTCCCAGCCCGTTCCCCCGGCACTGTTGTGTGTGTGTGTGTGTGTGCGTCTTTTGCGTTTGCGGCGCATCGCGCTCTGTTCGTGCGTTTATCCCCGGGTGGAGAGATTGGATCCCGAACCCCAATCCCCCGGCGTGCCCTGCTGGATGGGGAGTCCCTTCAGTTTTGTTTCTCTCTCTCTCTTTTGTTCCCTCTCTCTCCATGGGCTATTATTAATAACATAATACGTATAATATCCACACATAAACACAAGCACACACTGATGCAGACGAACGCACATATTAGCCAAACTGTTTAGCTAATGGTCAACGGGTTGGCAGGATAGCACGCACACCCCCGGCTCTCTGCTTTCCTGCTGCTCCCTTCCTTCCCTTCCTTTCCTTCTCACACACACACACACACGCGTAAACACCACATCCGTCGATAAGCGACGGACCGATAGAGGACGAAAGGCAGAATGATGGTATTCGGCGTTTGTGGTCACACACACGGAGCGGCGGCAACACACTGCTGGCATTCTCCTCGGTCGGTCGGTTCGCTGTGTTCAGTTCAGTGCGTCGGGTTAGGGGCTGTCGACGGTCCCAGCGCGGCCCGGTTTGAAAACGGTTTTTCCTCCTTCGAGCACGACCACGGTGGCCAGTCGAAGCGTTGCGCTCAAGACGTACGGTACGCGCACCACACGGTACTACTTCTCTCGGTTCTTCTTGGCGCGTCCCGGACACTTTTATGCTGGATCGTTACATTCTACGTGTGTGTGTGTGTGTGAGTGTGTGTTCTTAAGGATCTGTTTGAACGGACGGCGGGGTGATCTTTGATGTTGGTTGACGAACATTAGGAGCAATTTCTTGCAAATTAATTGCATTACGAGTCTTCTTGTTTGGGTTAAAGTACGGAAGCAAGTTAAACTTTTCTTAGAAAAACAAAAAGATTGTGTTTTGCGTGTGTGTTTCGATCAATACTGACCGTTTGGCAAGCTCACGAGATTCCGGCCTGTGCAGTGGAGATTAAAAAGTGTTCGACGTTTTGATCATACTCCTTAGTTCCTGCTCCTTTGCCTCCCTGTTTTAGCCAATTTCCATCCACGCTTTTTAATTCTGTGTTTTATCTGTGAAGCCCCGCCACGGCCACGTCCCGCCCAAGGGCAAGGACTGTAACGGATTGGATTGAAAATTACTATCATTTGAGAGCCGGGCTGGTCCCCCAAAAGCTTTGTGTGTTTGGGGATGCGTTTTGCGTTTTAGGTCGTCGGTTGTTCTCGTGTTTGCTGCCCGCTACAAGACGATCGCCACAGCACATCACTAGCGTGTGCGTGTGTGTGTCCTGGGGCTTAAAGTGAAGAAGATTCTGGCCCTAGCGCAGCTTAGCGTTCTTTATCGTGTCCTTTCCTCGGGGAGTTTGGGGCCTTCTGCACTTTTGCCATTTTTCTTTTGCGTTTTGGACAAAATTGAACAAAAAAAAAAACCTTCGGCTGCAGTGATTCTGGCGGGAAGCGACTAAATGGTTTATCTCGGTGCCAGTGACAGGGCAGCAAGTACGTTGCGGGTCTGCAATTTGTCCGCCAGCGCCCGGTTGGCAAAGGAACACGAGCAAGAAGCGGGCGAAGATCGAGTGTGATTCTTGTGCAAGTGTCTGATTGCCGGTGTGGTGCTCTCTGGCTTGAAGTGTTGTAATTTTTGTTTGCATTTGTTTTTTTCTTCTACCCTTCCAATTGCAGTGTAACAGCGGCAAGTGCGTGTGAGGCTAAGTTTCGGTGCGCAATTGCGCGAAGCCTTGTTTAGCGCGGATTATCGGATGCATTTCCCGTGTGTATGTGTGTTTTTGTGTGATTCGTTTGTGTGTGAATAGTGGATTTACAGTGATCAGACAGTGCCAGTGACAGTGCACAGGCCCCTCTTAGTGCGTTACCTGCGTGCATATTCCACTGTACCGGGTGTAGTGTCAGGCGATCGTTTGCTACAATCACGCCAAGTGCTAAGGCAGCATCTCTTCTCAGGGATCGTGCGAAGAAGGTAAGTGGGCTTCATGTTTTTTTTGCTCCCCCTCCCCATTCTACGTCATTTACTGCAAAGCCCATGCGAGAAGATGTCCAAAGGGCTGGACACAAGATGCGAGGGTAGAAAAAGAAGTCTTAAGAACATCACTTTCGGAAACAGTAAAAGTGAGGAGAATGTTAACTGCCTGTCGACGATTAATCGTATCTCGGGTGTGGGGGATTTTTTTAGTGTGATTTCTTTTTTTTATTATGCGCTTGTTCCTCGTCCACTGACGGTGTTGGTGCAGGCCGTGACGGTGGTCGGTCTGTTGGCCTCCGTGTGTGTGTGTGTGTGTTCTGCTCCAGGATTCCCTGGAACGTGAACGCATACCGCCGTTTGCTGCGCGTCTTTATTTCTGCAAGATGATGTTCCGTTTTCTTATCCATTTGTTCATTCCGCGGCATTCTCGTAGTTCGCTTTCGGCAGACGACGTCGGTGCGGCAACCTTTTCCTAATCAACCCGCCAGCCGATTGGGGCAGCTTTAATGACTTTCCGTTGCTTCGCGGTAGCTCGTGGAGTAGCTCTTTGCATCTCTCAATAAGAAGCCACGCCACAAAAAAAAATGGCATAAACGGCAGCACAAACGCTTCAAAGTTGATGCTCCACGTCCAGATTTATGGTCCATGTTCGATCGTTTTTAAATCTTAATTTTACGACAACAGTGCGCGCTATATTGGGCAGGTTTTCGTTGGTCCTGGAAAATCAGAAAAGAACGGTCGCAAATGATTTATGGGAATTCGGTCTCAGGTTGGAATTGACTTTATTTCGCACAACTCTCCCACACACACACATATACACGTTCACACACTATAAGTTAATTTACAAAACGGCACGGCAGATCCGGCAGGGCAGATCCGGTTCCAGCGAAGATCCAATGCTGCACAGAGTCTCATCATCATAAATCCATAAGCCTTTCGGTAGCGCGCGACTTGGATGACGCGTGTCTTGACGTGGTACGGGAGCTTATTTCTTTGCTGTTCTGCCGCGGAACCGTTGCTTCCGACTCCCACACACACACACACAAGGTTCTGGGAAGTAATATCGAAAGCTTTGCTCCAAACAACAACATCAGCGAAGTTAAAACCTTCCCTCCGGTTCGGGCACTGTTTGCTAGTAAACAATCATCGCCCGCCGAAGAAACACATTTCAGCTACTCGCGTGGTGTGGCAACTTGCAACACAACATCCCTTCAGTTAGCACAGCGAGGAAGCTAGATTGTCCCGGGTGGACCCCCCTAGGAGAACCTGCCGCTGTACGTACGCTGTGTGCTGTATGGCGGCATCAAACCCGAGAAGGATTTAGCTCGAGATTTACCGCTTTGATCCGGTGGCCAATTTGTTGGGATTGCCTTCGGTAATTGTTTTGGAATCAGCTTGGCTTCCAACCTTCGCCAACTCCGGCAAAGGTGGCAGTTGTTTTCGGTTACAGGAACACAGGTCCGTGCGCGATGGGTAATCTTCGCGGAAAGGAAGCGTATGGGTATGGGTAAGGAAGTTCGGTGGCTGTGTTCGACCACACAACTGAAAACCGCAACCACATCCGAAGCTGCTGACCACCGGGGAACAAGGGATGGTAGTGCACGGAACGGTTTCATCCGGGAAGAAGCGACAAACCGCGTCAAACACACACACACACACACAGCTGTGTCGGGGAGATCAATTTGCAATTTGGAATTTTGGAAATTTTAAATTGAAGAAGTTTGCAGTCACCGCAACTCGGTGCTTGCAGTCCGGTGGGAGAGTTGCACGACGAAGATGTTAGGTTTTTAATTTCGCAAGAATTGAAGGACAAAAGTCAAACGTGCACTTTGGGTGGGCTTGAGTTTGGTGGTGACTTTGGCAAGTGATTTGAAACAAATGAGCTATGGTGGATGTTTTATGGGGTGAAGAAAAAGTTTGAGTGAAATGAAGAATGAATAATTTTTAGCTAGAATAAGACACATCAATCACAGATGTTGTTATAACCTCAGTAATCTGAATCAATACGAGGAAATGAAATATTTAGAATGACCAGTTTTGCTTATTTCTGACAGTGGAATAAAAAATGAACAAAATAGATATTCCAATTGCATAAACAAACCATTTCATGTACACCCTTAAGGGATAATGATTTCTGCGCATAAAACAGATTCATAATTTCCAAAAAAACATCAGTCGAGTAGCATCGGTTTTGCAATCGGTCTGCTCACTGACAGAAACGTGTTTGAAACCCCCGGCGGTGGCGGTTCCGTTTGTACCGGAGAAAGGTTGCACAATTCCAGGGATTTCAATTAGCTGTTACCGTGCCCTTCCCTAACCTGTCTGCGTGCCTACCCGTCTGCCCGTCATCCTCTATTGGCTCGCTAAAACATCAATAGCAAATAGCGTATACAATCTTGCTGCACTAGAAAGTGTTAATTGATCGGTGCTAAGGTAAGCAATTCTGGTTTGTAAGAACGTGTCGATGCTCAGCACACAGGCAGAGCGTGCGCGTATATGATGCGTGGTTTCCGGCTGAAGCTGCGGTTTTCCGGCCGAAAGAGAAAGAAAAACAAAACCCCCCAACACTTCAGAAGCCCTACGAGAGTGGGACAAGGGCAGCGAGCGTTTTTTTTTTGTGGGGCGGGAGTGAAGCAATTGCCTGCTTTAACGAGTCCAGTTTTGCTTACATTGATTGTACTGCGTCTGCCTGGGTGCAGTTGATGAATGAAACAAACCAAACATAGATTGTAGCGAACACGAGGCGTTGGAAGAAACCTGCTAGCCAGCCAACCTCTAGCACCAAATACAGGCACAAGGAAGTGGATTGAGGCAAGCTTCATACTCATGAATCACGTCAATTGTAGCTTCCCTGAAACCACCGGACGTCACGACCTCAGCCTCGTGTGGTAGCGGTCCCTTAGTCGCACAGGCTGCCGTCGAACGACGACACATGCTCACGCAAAACCCAAAAACAAAGCCCAGCACAAACCGCAGGGCGAATGTCGCAAAACGGGGCTTCCTAACGCTAACCTACCATCGATGGTACCGCCAAAGGGTCTGGGCGCGCTATTAGCGCATTGCTCGGGGAAAAGCCTGAGCAGGTTGGTCCCGGGTTTGGCGAGGAACACTTCATTCAAAGTAGCAGCGCTTCTTGACGCGCTGCCCGGGCCGGCATTGCTTGCCAAAGCGGCCCTCGGGATGCTAGGTTTCAGCATTTTATGCATATTTTATCCAACACACATACTGCCGGGCCCGGCAGGGACGGATGGGCCCTGCACAAAGACGAACAAACTGTGGCAGCGAGCGCTCCAAAAAGGTTCTGCCCGTGGCAGCTACTTCAAACAAGATAGTCCACACAGTCCCTTCCCAGAAGACGAGATCGGAAGTATTGTGTTTTGGCAGGCGGGCGCAAGGATGGAGGAGGCAACACGACACTATGCTAATGCCAACGGCAAACCTAAAACACACACACACACACACGTGTACATTTCGCCCTCAGTGACATTCTGTGCGCGTTCGCATAGGCACGGGAGAGGTACGAGCAAGTCCTAAACGTCCCAAAGTCCCAAGATTGCGTATGCCCGGAGCCCGCGGAAAAACGGGTCACTCACTAACCGAAAAAGCACACAGACACACACTCGGAATACAAAGACATTACACAAATCTCCGCAGGACACCAAAAACCCGTGGCACCCACGGAAGGAGAAGCTACGGCTCTCGGTCGGTGCGAAAGACCCATGAAAAGTGCAGCCTCCGGGGCGATTATGAACCCACGGTCGGTGGTTTTTGTTGCCTTTTCGCGAGCGCACGCGTTTTTCTTTTTGCGTTCCGAGGTCTCCGTGCGTTTGCAGACGGGTAAAAGGCACGCCAGTGTGTACACAAACCACGCAACAATGGACGCATTCTAGAGGAGGCATCCCGTGGGTCGTCCATTAGCCCGGGTCGAGCTGGCCGTTCTCAAAGCTATTGCTAGCTAGCAAAGTTTGGTGAATACTTGGAATTCTTAATTAACAACATGTGTTCGACGGGTGTCAGTCGGACAGAGGGTGGCTGTGGACGTAGACGTAGAAGTTCCAGCGGGCGCTTCACATATATCATGACACTCTAGAATGCATTTCCTGTTGTAAGAGGCGTCCGGTGGGAATTGTGGCTACTGGCGGTGTGTTTCTAACGGCCCGAATGGCTTTTTAGAAACGCTTCTGCTTGAAACGCAGGCAACAAGTTCGAGAAAAAGAAGTCCCAAAAAACACACACACACATAAGCTTCATAAATTGTTTGGAGTAGTGCGGGTCCGGCAGAAATGCAGATGCCTGCCGAAGTGACACAGAGGATGATGAATTTGCCATTATCGTTTTGGGTAGCCCGCGTTGTTTGCCGAAGCAAATGGGGAAATAAACGTTTGTCTAGGCGCAAAAACTGTCGTCATTAGGTTGGTATTTTATAGTTACATTTGGAGCTAAATGCCAAGGTCTTAAGGTCTGTTGATCTCCAGGCGCCGGTCCACTTTTGATCGCCGCCGAGGCAATTATTTCCCAAATTCGCTGGCCGTTAGCGTATTCTTCGTGAAATCGATTATCTAACGCGTACCGCAATTGTCCCCATGATCGAGACGTCTCATCACCTTAACGTCAAAAAAGAAAGTGTCACTGACGGTTGCACGGTGTGCAAGGGAACAGATGTGGCTTCAGTTGATCGGCCCAGAGAGATCGAGTTATAAACGCATGTCAAACAGAAAACCCAAACAGTGCAACAAGCATCCAAAAAAAAACACGACACACTCGTCGCCGTATGCAAAGTGTGTTTCTAAAGGAGTGCAACGGGAAGAGCTCCCCCGGATGATGGTGACATCGACTGGAAAGGGTTGAACGGTAATGAAAAGAAAATGTGGCCCCGGTCGACGATGACACCGCGATGTGGCGGTGCATCGCGCGAAGGCCAAAGACGAACAGTGTGCGTTCAATTTACACAGCATATTACCATCGGTCACACATGCGTGACGTCAGACGGTAGCTCCGGCGCGTCCAAAAAAGGGATAGGGTCTACAAATTATCATTGACCGAGTTGTGTGTGTGCGCACATGTGTGTCTTTATGGACATAATCTTGCGCTCGTACAGGCAGCAACATGAGAAATGAAGGAATAAAGGGAAGAGAAAAAAAAACCGACGACGACACCCATCACCGAAATCAGTTTCACCAGATTTCGAGAGTCAATATTGAGCTTCTGCAAACATGAACCTTACGTCTAACGGTCCTTGGGTTAGCCCTTTTTGTGTTTCTGCTTTGGCTCTGCAGCATCACCCTTTTGTAACGCTCGCACCGCAGTTGTGTCATACTGGCTGTGTCTTAAAGATTTTGGCTGAACAAAAAAAAAACGCGTTGGTTCAATGATCCTCTGCGTTGCGAGTGCTTATGGAACTGCACTGCACATTGGACAGTAAGTCAACATTTACCCGTGGCCTTCCGTGGTCTGCCGTTTGGAAACACCCAACTGTCAAAAAAATGGGTGCGAGCTGCAGCGAAACGTTGAGAAATCTGGGCAAGGAAACGGCCATCCAACGGAGAGGATCCAACTTCGAAGCTGTTCACACGCAACAGTCTTGATTGGGGAAAGAGGCCAACGTATGTGTGTGAACGAGCTAAAAGGAAACCCATTTTCACACACGGCCCATACCACATCCTTCCAGCTTTGCGTGGCTGGAGCGGTTGGTTTTTGCGGAGCGTTTGGTTTGGTACGTCCAAGGCAACGGTAAATCCTCTCGTTTCGGGCTTTTGTGGTTCCTCCCTGGGGTGGGGTTTGGCTTTGCTGGCGGAACAATGTGCAGCACAGTGTGTAGCTCGGAAGCTTCCAGAACAGATTAATTTCACATCCTCACGCGCTTAACTACCCTCACAGCATGTTACGCGGTACAGTTTGGGGGTTAACCGGTAACCGCACCGGCAGTTTCGGAAGGGTGCTAATCCTGTCTTACGGATCGTACAGATGCATCGTGACGCTCTGGAGCGCTGACAGAAAAAGCTCTCCCTCATGTACGACCAGTCGAAATGAGAGTGAAAGTGTTTGCGCTACCAGATTGGACGCGTTCGAACAAGTCACTGGAGATGAGTACGCGGGAACATTAAATGTAAAATCATCGAAAGCCACCAGAACGGGCAAGAACTTGGGTCGCGTCGGAAAACAAAACGATAGCAAACGGGTTAAGATAAATGTTTCTTCTTAACCCATTATCCCAGCGCCCAAACGACCGGCGGAGGGCCTTGTGCAACAGATGTCGCTACAGATAAGCGAGTGTGTAAACACTTTCAACTAGCCGAGCGAGAGCCCCGTGTGCTGTGTTGCATACCACGGGGCTACGGGCAAATCACCAAGAGGTGATTTGTTTCATCGGGTCAACCCAAAAGAAGGGACTCATTATTCTCTCCCCCGTGCCGTGCCCGTACCTCTTTCCGAGCACTATCGGTACCGGGATCGAGCGACAGAGGAAAGAAGGGAACACCACCGTTAGAATCGATGTGACAGATAGGGCCGGATTAGGCGAGGCTCAAGATCTATCGCCCGTACGGTGTTTGCGTCCCACGTGCGGAGGAGAGATTTCAGCTTCTCCAGTGTGAGCGCAAGGGCTTTTGACCGGGCAATCGCTTCTAACAAGCCCCGGGTCCGGGCATTTATCGTTAGTGGGGGAACCATTTCGGTGCTGATTCATGGAATCGCCCGGTGTAGATCGGGAGAGTAGAGAACACCGAGCGGCGGAACATAACACCAACCAGCCAGCTCTCGAAGCTGCTGCGTGGATTGTGTGGAGGAAAAGTCTGAGACCTGGGGCCCATGCATCGTACCTGCCGCGCACTCATGCACTCATCAATGTCAGCATGCCGGTGGCAGTGTGAATAAGTGTAATATTTCAATTCAACAACCGTCTCGCTTTCGGTAAATGCTTTTCACAACCAATAAATAAATCCACAGTGCACGGTGCGGCAGAAGATCGCCTGATGATGGTACGCGATAAATCTGGCTCCCGAATCATGCACATATATGAACCGAACTCTGTTCAATTTATAGTGCTAATCGCCCGATGTTTTTTTTTCTGTTATCGCTGCTCCATCGCTTCACTGCCAGTGGAAATACCGGTATAGCGAGATACGATTTACGATAATATACCAACATCTAAGCGATAGCGAAAAGAACGATCAACGAACCAAAAGCCACTTGGAAGGTGCACGCTCATGTTTATAAATCATTTTTTGTGCTGCTGCTGGTGGTGGTGTGCTGTTTGACTTGTTGTTGCACTCTTTTTCTCAATTTATTTTCCGAAAATCAAACCATGGCAAACATAGCATAAGTAAAGCAAAAAAACCCTCAAGCCCTTTGAAAAGGTACACAAACACACGGTGTATTAGGAGGATCTTTTCTTGCTCCAACGGTGTACGGCTGGCGTGTAATACAGTTCCGGCGTGGCCGGAGTTTCCCTCCCCGGGTCAGGCATCGGGATGCCGCTCGCCACAGAGATGTGATGGGGTGGTTTTTCCATGCATACGGGCAGTTTGATTATTTTCATTGCCCGTTTCCAATACTCCACTCCTTCGAACAAGCGAAAGCCGGAAAACAAACAACAGCCAAGCCGTGCTGGAGTCGCCCGGGAAGTACCAGATTGCACAGAACTCCCTCTTCTCGCTTGCGGAAGATTTTGCCAGTGGTTTGCCAGAATGGTGGGGAAAGGAGGGGGGGGGGTTCGTTCCGGGGGTTTTTGTTTTGATTATGGTGTATTGTTTCTTTGTTGATCGTTTGATTTTATTGCCGTGGCCGTGGTTCTGCCGTGGTCTTTCCAGCAGCCGCTGCAGCATCATCGCGCGGTCCGCGTCTTTGCGCTGATTATTATTTGCATAACGTTCGGCATAAAGTTCGATCTGGGGAGGGACGCACACTGGAAGGAGTAGTGTGTGTGTGTGTGTGAGTGTGTTTGTGGTGCTTGCCGGTGGACCGATGCGGTTTGTCGATGAAGTTTAGAGAACTTCGTGCATTTCGTATGCATTGTTTACTGGGTAGGTTTTGTGCTGTTTGCTGTTGTCGTTAAATCGCGAGGGCAAGATGAGAAATCAAGAACCGTTTGGAAGCTTATATGTTACATTGGAGGTTTTTTTTTTTTATTTCTTGTTGCATGATCGCGTGCTATCGAGCCAGCGAATGGGAAGGCTGCAGGCAGCACAAGCACACGTCCAGACGAACGGGTACACGTGTTTTAGAATTTATGAGAGGCTGAAACGAACGAGAAGCATGTGCTTTTCAATTAGATATAAATCCTTTAAAACTCGCATCATTTCGCAAATGTGTGCTTTTAATAACGATAACAAACAGTGTGTCTCGTGTACGCGTTCTGCTCAACTCTGGCGCAGGGCGCTCTCGTAACATGGGAGTCAACTTACGACTTCGCACGACGAAAGACTCTCATCAATCCGATTCTGTTTGATGTATAAATGTGTGTAATATTGTTAGCAAAAAAAATCCCCTTTGCTTTTCTCCCTTGGATTCGTAATTCAATTATTCTCCACGGATCCTCGTCTATTCACGGATCCTATTCCGTGTTTTCATACGCGAACTGAGGAACTACGCGCAAGTCGTTTCACGGTGCAGCGGCAGAGTCGGAGAGTCGCACTGTATATTCCTGTTCTCCCATCATGCACGCTCTGTCGGCTGGCTGGCGCGACTAGCCCCCGTGTCGAGTTAATCATAGAAATGCATAAATAAGCCCAGAATCATCATCCACGTCCACGTTGTCTGTGCAGGATGGTCCCCTAGCCGGTATCTAAAACGAGACGGTATCTATCGAGCTGCTGCCTAGTGTCCGCGTGCATCTGTATACGGTTCTCGTTTTATGGGTACACCATTCACACAAGCCGGACGCCGGCGTGCACTCTGTGACGCCGATTGACGCATTGGTTCTGCCCGCAGTGGAGGTCTGCCGCGCCACGGTTAGTTCAGTGGACTCCAACATTGCCGTCATTGCGTGTTGCATAATAAAATAAAGTCATTAGCTCTCGGCAAGCACGAAAGGCTTTGGATGGCCAGCCCAGCGTAAAGAATACGCCAAACGACGAGCCCTCGCGGGGTTGATGACTGCGACGAAAACGACAACGTCATCATCTTCAGTGTTGCGTGTTGCGCCAAGGAGTGGCATGTGGCTCAAAAACTCGTCCCAGCATCCCCCAGAACGACTGTACTGGTAGATGGCAAGGCCGGAGGGAGCGGAGCAAACTTTTTCGTGTGATTATAAAAGTGCAATCTGATCCTTGCGGCGAGATGCATTTTTGTGCAGTGCGCGTACACGAATCTTGTAAACACACGGTCTGGGGTTTGGCTCCATAGAGTATGATTTTATTTCGGCACGGCAACAAAAACAAAAAACCTGACAGTCATGTTTGTGAAGGGGCTGCATTACATGCAGTTGTGTTGCAATTTCAGAGAAAAATGTCTAGACAATGGAAGAAAATGGACAAAGCCAAAGGGCACACTTAAAAGCTTATGACATCATTGCATTGTAATAATGCCGTGCAGGAAGCATTGCAGAAACTGCTTCAATCATTTCGTTCGTTTTAATTTACGCTCTATTCAGCATTGAATAAAAGATGTTTTTATGCATTTTTGTTTTTAAATATAAAAGCGAAGTCTTTCACTCCAACATTCCAGCTTCTGTCCCAAAGTCCAAAAAGTAACTCCAGCGTTGTTGATCTAATCCAGATCGAAGTGATTGGCTGTACTGTTTTCGTCGGAATTTCCCTACGCACATTCCGAGAACTTCACGCAATCCCAAGCAAAAGGATCGTATGGCACAAAATGAATGAATGGAATCTGCCTGATCGTCCAATGTTTATGAGAATGGGGAAAATTGAATTCCTTCAGCCATTTTCCAGCAAATGCTGCAAAGCAGATGTTGTGATGAACCCCTTGGACCCAGCCCAGAGTTGATCTTGTTTTTCCGCCTCTATTTCCATGTTCGTCCGCTTGTGTGTGTGTGTGTGTGTGTGTGTGTGTGTGTGTGATCATAATTTGTCTGGATGTTCTCCGTCTCCGCATTGATGGTCTGGGTGGTCTTCGAATGCAGTTGCGTGATGCGTTTGGTCGAAGCGGTTGTGTTTGTTGCAGATGCAGATCGTAAGCCAGTTCCTGTCGGATGAGCTGTGTTCCCGGTTGCAAATCCAACTACCCCCTCAGATAGGCGAAGATGCACCATGCGGAAGGAACGGCCACCACTTAAGCCGGTCAGCCGGTTGTTCAAGGGTGCATTAAATGTTACGCAAACCGCACCGATATTGAAGCTATTCGCCGGGGCTGGTGATGGTGAGTTAAATATTTATGTTGCTCCCAAGCGAATCATAATGGGTGTGGAAATTTATTACACAAACACAGAGCGTTACTTAGTAGAGGTAAATGCGCTGTACAGCGTTGGGGGATGTTGATTTTGGATGTAATAACAATAAAAAAAAACACTCACACACATACATTTTTGTTCGATTTTGATTAAGGTGCTTATTTTCAAAGCGCGACAACATGATTGAAAAACTGGAAAAAGAGGGCATTGGGGCGGAGGATCGAAAATCCCCATTCATACCAATGAATCCCAGCCCATCGAATGGGTGGGGGCGCACAGTAACGTGCAGTTTAATCGGTAGCGATGTTTACTTAACAGATTTCTCATCAAAACTAATAGAATGGAAATCCGTTTTACAGTGATCAAGAGAGAGGGAGAGAGAGAATAAGAGAAGGTGGAAAAACACAACCTATCAATCGGCGAACAAACGTGTGGACAAACAAAAGAGAGCCTCTATTTTACAACAAAACAGCATCCTGCCGATGGGGGAATTGAAATCGAAAACCTACCACAAACACGCATTGCCATTGGTTCGGGCCGGGGTGGGGAAATGTCGATGAAAAATCACCTAGTACTGGTGACTATTGAAATGTGGTGGATAAAAAAGAAATGATAAAAATAGCTCGATCTCATGTTTCTCGTTTCACACTCTCTACTAATTTGTTGTTGTTGCTGTTGTGTGCTTTCTATACTACACACATCGTTTCGAATATCCTGGCCCATGTTCATCCGACTTTGGATGTGTTTGTGTGTGTGTGTGTGTTTGTACAATGATTGGCGTTCGTTTGGCGAGAAGATTAACACTTCCCAATCGCCGGAAAAAGGAGTGGGAAGATAGACGAACACGGCTTTTTGAGTACCTTCCGGATAAATGATGATGCAACGGTCATGCATGTGTGTGTGTAACAGCTCCCGGGCAGCTTCGACCCGAGTGCGTTATCCTGAATGTTGTGGGCACGTAAAGTGGGCGCCACGTAATTCGAATCCCCGGCAGTCATTATCCGCAATCAATTTCACACCAGCCCACTTAGGGCGATCGCAACGGGCGCGGGGCGATGGGCGGCCGTGGAAAGATGATGGTGGGTCCACGCCAGCAAGCAAACCACACGCCGTTTGGAACTGCTGGCTCCGACGACTCCGTGACAAGGATCATCGGCCCATCGGTCTTCCCCGCGGTGGTCCATTCATCTTCACTGCCAGTATCGCTAGGGAAAGTGACACACACACACTGAAAAGGAATTAATGGTGTCATCAGCTAGCGGTGGTGTGCGTAATTGATATTTGTTTCGGGCAGCTAATTTGTGGGATCTCGAAACCCTACGGCAACGCCCAATAGCCAACCTGGTTTGTAGGTGTTTGTAGTTCATTAATTGTCGACAGTGTGTTTGCGTTTGTGTGGTTTGGGGAGGGGATAAAGATTCTGGGGTACGCTCGTAACGGGCGTGCTGTGGGGTGTTGGGAAGGATATGTACAACACACAAGCAGCTACACAATTATGCTTCACACACACACACACACACGCACGCACCGCATGGCTTCGAGGTGTAGGACATTTTCCGGGTGGGAATGCTTTTATATATATATATATATATATATATATATATATATATATATATATATATATATATATATATATATATATATATATATATATATATATATATATATATATATATATATATATATATATATATATATATATATATATATATATATATATATATATATTTTTTTGCTCATACTCATACAAATTATTCACTTGCATTGATGAACACACGGAGTATTTACACATTTAAACAACCATATATCTGCGCAATTGAACGGTGTTGCCATTGGTACAACTGTTCGGTACTTTGTTTGCGCTAGCCAGCCGGAAGTACTGATTGTTAGGCTACAACAGGGCCGCGCTTACACTCGCTTCTGATCACGCAGCAATCAACACCACTGCGTGCATTGCAATTTTGTCCCACCCTTCCGGCCCTTCCCTTACCCGTGTACGTGGACGTGTGAGGTTGGATCGTAAATTCCCGGACCAGTTTTTACACGAGCAACCTCTCGAAGCGCGCGGCGCGGTGCAAGGAGCGAAATTGTGATTTGTAATCCAAACACAAATTCAATTTTCTCGATTTACCTCGATTTGTTGATTCGCGGGCCTTTCCCCGCGAACGCCACGGGTCGGAAAATGGATCCTACGCACACCTCCCCTTCCCAAACTCAACCTGTCCCCGCGTAGCAGTGCACTGTGTCGTTTGTTTGCTGGTATTCTCGTTTGTCGATTCTTCGAGCGTAACCAAAAAATCGGTAACATTGATTGAAGTTTTCCACACACCATCGAAAAAACACGGGAAGCGAGCGGAAGAGGGATTCCGTTACTCGGGATGAAGCAGGGACGGTCCTGTAGGGGTAGCCGAGAGCCTTTGTTTGCTCTTTTTGCTCCGTCACCAGCGGCTGCCGTGTCGTAGTGGTGCTGGTGTCCCGCTCCCTCGATCGATATAAACAAATGTAATTGAAATTCTGACGCTTTTCCGGTGGGGCGGGATTTTCTACATCTTTATCAATCTATGGGCGGCCACTTTACGCGTTGAACCGAGCGCCCACAATGAAGCCACTAATGGTCGGGCTGCTCCGATCAGGTGACAAAACGCTTACGATTCTTCTTCTGCCATCAGGAACTCCCACCGAAGCGTTGGCACAGTGCCGCTGATGAACCGTCCGTCAACCTTTCTCCCATCAATCTGGGGATGAACTTTCGGGACGACGTGTACGGGGCAGAACTAGCGAGTGGAAACGAGAAACGGTTTTCCACACCGGTGACACTGTCGTCGCGCGTATTCAATCTGCATTTGTCACGTCGATGTGATTTTTCCTTCACGAGAGGGGCACCAATGGAAAAAGGCGACAGATTTGACACCTTTCTCGATGGCGGGAATAAGCAATCGTCCTTTTTGTGCGAGGGAATCAAAGCAAAGGAGGCCCAATAATATATTCATACCGTGTATCAAGTGTCGCAAAAATTTGCCTCATCTCGTCTCGGGGGAAGCTCCTGTTGCCCGAGGCTTGGCTGCCAGTCGTTGTCGCCGTGCCATTTTTTCGGCCCGCTTTGCCGGACGACATGTGCAAGCGCGCCACGTGTTTGGGGTGTGTGTGTGTGTGCTGTCGTACAGGAAACGTTGACGAGCGGAAGTGGCAAATGAGAAGAGAGAAACGTAAAGCTGGAAGTCGGGTGAACCGAAAGCGACAAATCACTGATATCGACAGGCGCCTTTGTGGTGGAGTTTCCTTCCGCGTCCGCGCTGCGCTGCGCGCCGTGGCGTGTCAAAATTTGGTGGTCTTGCGCGGGTCTTGCGAGGGTATACTTTCGATAAGGATAAAGCGACCCCAGCGATGGGTGAACGAACGAGTGTTTTGAGCGATTTCCGGTTCCTGATATTTTTGTGGCGTGCGGTTTAAGTTTGGGCGGCAAGGCGAGGTGAATCGTTTTGAGGGTTGTACACACACACACACCACATCTGGTCGTTGCTTCGTGGCCGTCTCTTCGTCGTTTGAGCGACAGTTGCTTTAATCTTTTGCTGAACGTCCGGAAATCACAGAAAGTGGCTGGGCAGATGGGAAGAGCAGAATCTACTATCACACGACATCAAACGGTTTTGCAAGTTATCAAACAAAACCCCGACAACTGCTGATGAACCTGATCGTACATGTCGCCGGTTCAGGTCGTACCGGAATAGCACATGGTTACTACACTCTTTAAGGAAAAGAGCTACATTAACTCACAAAAAAGCGTACACAAGCTTGTAGGTTTCAGGTAGGGATCTGTGCTAGATCCAACTCGTTTTTGCCATAGCGTGTATTGCAAATCTGTACAATAAATATCATCTCAGTTCCGTCAAACATAACATGGTCAACATCAAACAGTCTTTAGGCGCTTAGTGGTAGGAAGCGTAGGCCGGGGCGGCGTACGACAGAGCCGGCTGCGACACGTAGGTCTTGGCCACTGGAGCGGCGTACGACAGAGTCGGCTGCGCGACGTAGGTCTTGGTGGCGACCGGAGCGGCGTACGAGATGGTCTTGGCTACCGGGGCGGCGTACGAGATGGTCTTGGCTACCGGGGCGGCATAAGCGACGGCGGGCTGAGCAATGACCTTGGTGGCGACCGGGGCAGCAGCGACGATGGTCTTGGCGGCCAGCGGCTCACGGTGGACGACAGCGTTGAATCCGTTGTGCGGGTCGGCCGTGTACTCGACGGTACGCTTGGTGCCATCGGGGTCAACGACGGAGTACGATCCCTGGACAACATCTCCGCTGCGCGACTCCTGCTGGGACTTGG